>JAWWMP010000041.1:70033948-70078937 GCA_035047865.1 Dendrocincla tyrannina | reverse complement strand
TCTATTTTCTAAATTTGAAGGAGAGGGATTATTACCTGGCTGATATAGATATCTTAGTTCTTCCTGGAACTAAGACAGGTGCATACCACATTCACAGTAGAAACAAACATATACCTAACCTGCAGCCATTACAATGCAAGTCCCAGGATACTGTTTAAAGTAGCTAGTGTCATCACTAGAAAGCTGGACTTTCAGATGGAGTAGCAAAGTCACCTGCACAATTTCCATTCTGCTATTACCAGATCATGATGTTTCACATCTCTGCAACAAAAGCAGCTCTAAGTTCAAATGACTTCTGAAAATAAGATGCTCCTTAAAACTGATTTCAGCGTATGTTTCTGTTTTCATCCTCTGAAACTTAGACTATATATACAATCCAAATCTTCCAAAACCCCATTTCCTCATTTAATCATAAGAAGTTCTATCAATAGAAAGTCTCTGAGGTGATCAGTGAAATCTCAGCAATCATTGCATCAAGAGCAGAAAGAGAACATAACAATGTTCCTATAAATATTAGCTGAAAAACTAGCTTGCCGAATGGCTTTTGGTTTTTCCTTCTTCCAGACGTTAAATTCCATTAACAGGCATCTAAAAATATATATTGTAAACTCTTTTGTTTGATAACTTTTCCATACAAGCAACTGCTGTACTCAGGACAGATCATCCCAATGGCAGGTAGTGGAGAAGAGTATGGCCTGTATGATCTCAAAGGAAGATCTAGAGAGAAGGGTATTCTTTGAAGAATGATTCAATATATAGTCAAAACAGTGGAATTAACAAGACATGGAGCAATTCTTTATGCTTCTCTCTATTTGGTAGTGTCCAATCTTCTGCAACAAGCAAAAGCTAAAAGGATGCAAAAGAGAAAAAGGTTTAAAAGAAATTCAGAATATGTCAATAATCAGCTTGGTTTACTTTTTTTAATTGGTACATTCTTCATCATGATGGCTACTTTACAGGGATCTCTCCCAGGAAGCTAATTTAACGTGAATAATGGGTACCTTAGCCTATTAGACTAATTTTCATTACTGGAGACACAGTGATATGGAACTTAAATGCCATCTAACCTTGTTTCAAACAAGTTTAAAACCTAAACCAGGAGAATTTAATCTGGTAGTTTAACCAAAGTTATCACACATCCAGGAATAAAAGATGTGAGCTGCGTATTTTTTGTTACAGGCAGAAAATCATCTCTCCCTGCTTAACTGAATTGCATATCTAAACCATAATCCAGGTTTTTGAGATCAGATTCAACTCACCTGGCTTTAGACATCTAGATATTTAAATTTACTTGTCTATACTTTCTCTAAAGTCAAAGGAAACAGGCAACTCAAGAACACAACTACGTCATTAGCTAGATGGGGAAATTAGAATATGGGAGATGAACCTCATTAGGAGGTGACTCTACCCTCATAGACAGATCCTATCAGAATTTCTTAAACCAGATGATCCCTTAAAAGAAAGTTAGATAGACTGAATCGAGTCCCCAGAGCTGTCGATGCCACATTCTTTTTAGGAGGATGAAAGCAAAACAGAGACACCAGACTAAAATCTGCATTTGCTAAGTCCTGTTCCTTGACAGTCCACTTTCCTATTTTTATTCTGTACAGGAGTTGACACAGTGTAAAGCCCATTTTTGTTTAATTAATTTTGTCTTTTGGAAGGTAATCTGGCTTTAATAGTGCACTTTTAATTTGTTTCTCTCACTGGTTCTTGCTCCTCCTCTGACTTGCTCAGCTTCCAAATCTTGTTCTTCAAGGCTATTTTCCCTGTTAGCACTAAGTCTTTGCTTCTTTCTAGTGTCCTCTCCAAGTCCTTTGTCCTCCTTTTGACTTTCTCTCACCATTTCCTTAGCGACACTTCACTTTTTTTCACCACCCACCACAAAAAGCAGTCTGTCTTCTGAATGCTATCCAATTCTACATCCATACCTGAACCGATAAGGTGTTTATTTAAATAAGTGTTCTTCTATCAGCATCCTGCTGGAATCAAGAAAGTTGAATTTCTTCAAAATAATCCAGAAACACAGGGACCAGTGGAGGCAGAACTCCGTATGCTGCTATGCCTTATGGAAGAGGGTTCTACTGTACAATGCTTATCATAAAAAAAAAGGAAGAAATACCAAATTATTAGAGGAAAACTGTTTCTCAGATTCAAAGAGTTCAGAAGATGAATGACAGTTAAATGTCTACTACCTTAAAATGCCTGTAGGTAACCTCAAAAATGCCTTTCTTACCTCCTAAGCAAAGCAGTTTGATGTCAATCCAGGGGAAAAAAAACAAAGAAAGAAAAAAAAAAACCCAAAAAAACCCAAACCAACTATTTCAGCACTACTTTTGCTTTACTACACTTTTGTTCTAGCCCACAGCCACAAAAAACATATAGCAGACAGTTCCTGGCCCCTACTTCCATCTTAACTACCATGCTGGTAGAAAGTATGGTGGAAACCTCCAAAGGAAGGAAACTTCAACTCATTGCAACCTTCCAGTTGTCCTGAGATTAACAGTGGCATGAGTGGGACCTGGACAGCCCAGAGATTTGGGTCATAGAAAGTCAAGAACACAGAATGTTTTTTCTCTTAAGGACTTATTTCAGTCTCTTTCACTTGATCATCTTCTTCCTGCCCTTAATGCCTACAGCCACCAGTAATACCTGCTTGCAGACCCAGCCATACCCAACACCTTTCAGAGTTCCAGCTATACTTGTCTTTAAAGATAATCCAGTATTTGGATTGAATAAAACAGACCTGCTGCATCACACCAGTCACATATTCCACTTATTTCAAAGGTGACTTGGCTAGATTCAACGAGATTATATCAGTGTAAACCTGAAAATGGTCCTCTGAATTTAATGACGTCTTAAAAGACTAACAGCAATGAAATGAAGAGCAAAAACTAATCTAGAGTCTGTTTCACAACTTTAGTACATCATTCAGCTACCACTGGTCTAAGATCTGCAACAGTTCAAAAAACTAAAGGCTGTATCACATTTCCTGTGATGTGAAAGGCATGACATTTATTTCCAAATGTGTCTGTAATCAGTAGGTAGTTCATAGACAATAATAAAAAAACCCCCACCAACAAAAAAAAAATCCCAAAACCTCTGTTCAGTGAACATTTTTAATTGTGTAAAGACTTTATGGAATACCAAAGAGAAATACCATAGGCATAAGCTTCACTAATTATGATTTTAAGACTGCAGCTACACAGCACATTTAATGTGTTTAATCACAGGCTACATTCATGTTTCAAGTTTACACACAAACATTGAATAACACTGACAGTATTTGAGCTAGTTAGTTACAAAACTGACTACCAAACAAACAAATTGGTTCCTCAGAAATATCCATCAAGACAACTGAGGCTGTATCTTGCATTTATCTACCCTTAGATTGCCAATATCTCTTCTTTTATCATTGTAGGTCTACTAAAATTTAGACCAATTTTAAGATGACACTCATGATACATCATAACTACAGTCTGTACTAGAAATTCATACAGGTTGATCCATGTTTCAGTTGAAAGAACATTTTTTATTCTTAGTCTTACAGCAAAAATTGGTGAGATCTAGGTGCCTTTACATGTAAGCTGGATGTTAAATCTTTGCAGATTTTGGCAGATTCACTAACATTGAAAGTCTGAGTGGTCAAGCCTAAAATGTGCATTGCTGTCTTCCCTGAAGGATTTTGTGATGTGATATTTTGATAATTACCTCATGAATAATGCATTGGTTTGCTGTGCTAATTCACCAATTATCAAGATTATATTCATTCTTCTAAACATAGTCTCCAAAGAATGCTGAAATAAGGGATGGGTTGTATTTACAATACAGACATTTATGTCTGAGGCAGTTGTTTGGAATTTGCACAGGTCGAGTCAGTGAAATAGACTCTTTGGTGATGCTACTGAGCATCGTCATAGATGTCAGCATTACTGGGAGTCAAACCAGTGTCCCTGCCTATTGCCCACACCAGGAAACTGTCAGTACCTGCAAGACAGAGGTACAAGGTCTGCTTTCTAGATGTCTAAAGTTAAGCAAAAGAACATGTGAGAGTCAGCCTTCCATGGAAGGTAGATAAAATCAGTTACCAACCTCACATATGCCAAACCAGTCAGGTCTCAACAAGTTCTGTGAATATGCCCCCTGCAAATCTGCCGAGTTTTACAGAGCTATGTAGTGAATAGCTGATAAAAATCAAAGAATAAGTTCTCTGTCTCTGGCTTGGACACCGCACAAATGTTATGTGACTTCAAGAAAGACATTTAACTCTCTCTGTTTTCTCCTCCATTTTCCATGTTTTGTTTCTCCACTCCAGAAAGGGAGGTCAGTCAGCCCTTTGGAAGCTTTTACTTCTCAAGCGAACTATATAGCAGCAAAAAGGTATATTTGGTCCTAAGAAATAACCTGAAAGTATCAGCCCTGCAAGCACTGCAGTTTGCATATATAGTCTTTCTAACTTTTAGATCCATTTCAAAATCTGTGACATCTCAGGTAAGGCTATGGTTTACTGGCCACCAGACACTCAGACAGATTTTGTAGATGCACTCTATCCCTCAGTATGACAGTTAAGGCTAACATTGAATAACACTGACAATATTTGAGCTAGTTAGTTACACATGTGTAAAGAACCTGCATGCTAACAGAAATAAATAAAATAAGTTTTTTTGCCTGTAAAAGGTTGAGGATTTTTTTTGCCTTATTTTCTGGGATACATTCACAGCATGGTGTTTCATTGCTATCAATTCCGTATTGTATGCAGTGTGGAATTTAGAATGACAGGAATTGAGAAAATACTAGCTGAAGTGTACTGCAGAGTCTATCTGTTTTTCTTATTGCTAGATCTCTTTAAAAGTGTCTGGAATATATTTTTAGCCTTTTTTTCTTCTTCTTAAAGAGAAGATATTTATTATGTAACTGGTTATTTTTTGGTCAAAAATGAGGCCATAATTTTGTAGAGATATTGAAGGGGGAGGGGAAGGGAAGGTAAACATTCAAGCAATATTAGCTCTGAAGTGCTGGGTAATTGTACAGGGCCCTGGGCAAAAACAAAACATAGATGTGCAGTAGTCATAGCACATCTTGTCTTAACTTGTCTTTGTTAGTGTAAGTGAAAAGGTTAATGCTGTTCAATTCCGTCAACGCAGAATGAGGCACTGTGGCACCTTTGAAATCTAAACTTACCCACAGTACAGCTGATGTTATTCCTGAGAGAATCGTATTATTTATAAGTTAGTCTAATAATATGAATGCCAATTAACCACGTACTGGTGTATTTTATATATATACATATAAAAAAGGGGAGGGGGGCACAAAAAAGCCCAACAGATTGCTTTTAGTATGCTTATCACAGGGTAAAGCTTTGCTGCTGTCTACCAGCAACATATGGTAAGGTCTCAGCCACCTACTAGCCATAAGGGCTTAATCCTACTAGCCAAGACTGATATCAGGGATGGATCCCTGCAAGAGTTTTTGAATAGCGTGCATGGCAGTTCTAAGGAATAAAGCTGCCTTTAAAGCAGAATAATTGATGATGACTTAAATTCAATGCCAATTAAAAATGTCAGAGGCTGCTTCTTGACTGCCTTGCACTTTGTGTAATCAGTTAAATTCTGAGCAAATTGTGTGCAAGACAGCTGCCAAATCATCCACGTTTGGCACAGACCTGGCAAAGGCATACTTGGTGACACAGGTGTAAGTCAGGGAAGAAACAGATCTTCAGGGTTTTTTTCCACGTCTTAATCAAAAAAATGCCATCCACCTCACCTTAAATTATCTAAACCATAAATCAAAAGTCTCACAATAAAAGTGAAATAAGTATTAGTACTGACTATCTGCTATTTCCTTATGAACCTCTGACTATTTCCTATTCCTTTTCATTCTTCTCTTTGTCAAAACAAGTGCTTTTGACCATTTTACCCTTTAGTGCCAACATAGTAAGTCTTCATAACGTAGATGCACTAATCTCAGGAAATACACAGCAAACTTGATGCAATCTCTCCTGTACATACTTTGACTATTAATAGGGACAGAATAGTGGGGTTTATTATTTTAGAAAGTAGTAAGGCTAAAGTATGTAAGGCCAGGTATGGCAAACTGGGCGCTCCCAGCACACCGAGCCATTACAGTGCTGCAGATTTAAACTACTGCACTTGAACATTAGTATTCATTGTTACCAGGCTCAGACTCCAGCCATCGAGCTCTACACATGGACAGTTCCTTAGATCTTCCATTAGCTTCTCTGTATTTGATTCCAACAGGCAGTCCTCATGTGGCAAATGTGAATACAGGTCAATATAAAAATATACCCCAGTTTCACTGCTGCCAGCTCCGGAGCTGGAACTATGGCCACAGACACAGGCATACCTAGCTTGCATAGGATGATTAGGACACTGAATCTGCATAATGCTTCTGGCTCCATTCCCAAAACTACCCTCTGTGCTAGCTCATGCAGGGCTGGCAGAGGATTACTCCATGAGGCACAGACAATACAGAAGGCCCCTGCTCTTCTGCTCCCATGGTGATGACTCTCCTAACACATCATGAGGTCATGCAGTCTCCAGACCAAAGCTTTCTACCACCATCTATGACTAAAAATCTCTTAGTGTTGTCAGCCCCCACTCTGAGCTTGATTTCAGAGGATATCCGTTTTCAACATCTGAAAATATGAATATGTCAAGAAGAAGACCCAAAGATGCAGGTATCTTTCCTCTATTGCTAAGGATTAAAAGAGATGAAAGATTTTGTCATATACGAGCATTAAATCTATTCTACTGCCATACCAGCACTGTTTCAAGATCACTCATTTTGAGACGACCAGCTTTAAAATCATGTGTCAGATTTCCAGAAATGGTTTCAAGTAGTGGAATCCTTAAATTTATTCAGACCAAAGGTATCTGGAATTGAGCACTTAAACAGTGAAAACAAACAGTCCCCACCTCGACTACATATCCAAAATCTCCAGAAAGTGAATCCTTTCCAAAAGACATTTCTTTTAATTCTACCTTTGATTACAGTTCAAAGCCTTTTATTATTAGTCAAACTTTGAGTCATACTGACTTTTTATTTTGATAAAAAGCAAAAGGTGCAAAATACTCCCCCTTTCTTTGTGCCTCAGCAAGCTAAAGATGGATCAAGTTTCCTTCACAGCAATGGTTCCACCTCCTTTATTTTGATGTTCCCTGTTTATCTTTCCCAGGGTAGGCCCTTGGTATGGCTGGAACCCATCCTTACATATCTACCTAAATTGCTCTTGGTACTATTACACATCACCACACTCCAGGAAAGAAAGTCATCCAATCCACTAGGGAAGGACAAGCCATATCCACAATAATCATGAGCCAAATTCTTGTCTTCATTTGTATGAGTAGGCAGATAAAACAGTGTGACTAATATTCATGAACACAGGTGTTCATAGACAGAAGCAGACCCAGCCTGTTTTTGTGTCCAAGTCTATCATTTGTACATATGAGGAAAAGAGAGGAAATGGATTATCCCATAACAACAGAAAAGAACTGGTATTTGTGTTCAGCGACAAAGCTAAAAATTAAAGTAAACGGAAGCTTCTGAAAACCGGAATGTGTTAGAAGCCCCTTTCACTTTCTTTACTCAAAGAGGAGAGCTGTCCTCCTGTTTGCTATTGACGGCTTTCTAAACCAACTTTAATTTCTCTTGCTATTTAATACATGTCAGAGCACTTGACAACACTCACAATCTGTATTAATCAAAGCCTCGGTAGCTGCTGCAGCCTGAGCAGGAGTGTAATCCTTAAGATTCAGTCCCCCCTCAGAAGGAAAAAAAAATGGTGGTAGTTTGCCTGACAACAGGGTAAACAGATTATTGTGTTATTGCTGGCTGATTGCCGGAGTTATTTTGGAGCTCCATAATTCGTTTAAAGAGATTTTTGACATTTATGAAATGACTTCTATAATCAACTGACAGTGCAATATCCTATAATTGTTCAATTAAAAATGACTACTAGTGCATTCATTTATTAGTAGAATCAGATAATTGTCTTGCCACTAAAGAGTACTTCACACTTTGCGCATCAAATGAAAATGTTTGAGTATAAATCTGTGGCACAGCAGCTAAAGTCCTGGGGATTTTTCAAGTGAAGGTGTAATTATTACAGGCCTCTGAAGTAAATATGGTTTCATGTGATAATCTTTAAATGGATTACCTGTGTCCTACAAGATGCACTTCTGCATGAACTGTCACATCTGGTGAGATGGACACAAACAGGTTTTCAGTGGCAGGTGAGATTCCTGT
The DNA here is from genome assembly GCA_035047865.1 of Dendrocincla tyrannina. Classification (NCBI taxonomy): domain Eukaryota; kingdom Metazoa; phylum Chordata; class Aves; order Passeriformes; family Dendrocolaptidae; genus Dendrocincla; species Dendrocincla tyrannina. Next base: position 70,070,672 of record JAWWMP010000041.1, on the reverse strand, counting down.
GATTTAAAAGAGGGTCAGCTTAAAAACTGGCAACCTAAATCATAGAGCTGATCTTCCTTCCCTCCACCCCTCGTGTTCCTGGGAGGGCACTGTTCTGCTGGAGCAAGGCAGCAGGGTGTGCACAGGTAAAACAATTTTGCATGGGAAATTGGACTGGAATATGAACCATAAACTACATAGCCCCAGTCACAATTGCACACCCATACCCTGTGCTTCTGGGAGGTATTCAACATCTTCATGAAATATCTGGTGATTTTTAGATATATTTGTAGCCCACTTGAGGTCACTGAGCACCTTGAAACAATTTCAGAACAGATACTTTCGCTTTAAAATTGAACATTTTAACTTGCATTATCCAAACCATCTGCTAAGCAAAATCACAGATCAATTTTTCATTAAATAATAAAAATGCTCTGTACATCAAGTAGGTAGAAATCATATGGAAAACCGTGTAAGCAAATCACTGAAAGGCAAGCAACAGCAGCAACCCCTTCACAAATATAATGATTTTTTTTTAATTATCTTTCTGTTTCTAATGACAACCTTCCAGAATACTTGGCTAAAACTCGCAATTTATATTCAGATAATAATAATTAAAGAAATCCAGTGCATAGTCACCAGATGGAAGATAATACTTAATTTTTGGCTGCTACAGTGTACTATTTAGTAATGTCATTTCAGAGTCTCAGCTGAGCTTAAGCCCTGATCCCCTCTCCCAGCCCTCCCCCGCCACACACCAGTTTGATAACAGAACATAACGCTTCTTCACCTCACACTTGAGCTTTTCTGTATTGCCATTACACCCATGATCTTCAAATGCTTTAATGAACCAATAATTAACGAGTTATTTCTTATACTGTGGCTTCGCCAAGTGTTACTTTCTCTGTGTTATGCAGGGAGAAAGCTGCAAAGTGGGGAATTAGTGCCAAATTTTTCACTAGCATTAGGGGGAGGGTAGCTGGCTCCTGTCTAGAGACTATCAATGGGGGAGCATCTGGAGAACACCTCATTTTACAGGAGCACCAATTAAAACCAATGGGGGGACGTGGCAGCTTCAAGGACATGGAATCCAGGCTGGAGCCCGGCACCGCTCCCTCGGCAGAGCTTTACCAGCAGGCTGGTGCTAGCTGGGCACACCAGAGCCCTGTGGCAGAGCCCAGCCAGCCCTAGCTCTCCCCTTCTGCACTCTAATCACAAATCCATCCTTCCTCCTACTTAGGAAAAAAAAAATTAAAATCAATGTGTCCTTATATCAGATCGGCTCCCTACAGAGCTTTGCAAATGACCCACCAAGGATACGCCGCTTCATTGACAGCATTTTTCTCCCCATTTTATCCCCCATACGCCTTTTTTGTTGCTGTTTGTTGTTGTTTCAAACCCATTTTTCTGTGTGTTGTATGGATTTTAGAAAGACTTTTGATAAAGACGGTCCTGGCAGCTGGATGATAAATATTATTTTCTTAACCTGCCTAGCTTTGTCAGCCACCTGCAACTGCAGCCTGCCACGCGTTGGAAGCAGCTCATTAACTTTCCCACAGCTTCCCAGGAGTTTTCCTTGTTTTCTTTCACCTTGGGTGTGTGCTGCCTTCTCCGTGAACAGTTAACTATCCGAGCAGGCCGAGCGGGCTTTGGCACCGCGAGCATAGCACGCTTCAGGCAGCCTCCCTGCTAAGGCTCAAAATCTCTCTTAAACACATTAAGCAGCCCATTTTGGATTGATAGTGCAGTAATTATTCTGCTTCACCCTAAAAACCATCCTGGGGTAATTGGCGCAGAGGAAAATTACCCAGAGTCCTCTGCCACCTGGTAGTTAAGGAACGAATCCAGGGAAAGATAAGTGAAGCAGGGAAAAAATCGGCACTTATTTGATTTTAATCTCACCACTTTGCAAGCATTTAAATTGCCTTAATCAGGTGGCTGGCTCCCAGCCTAGCTGGTAATCTGTTATCAAATTTGAAACTAGATTTTTTAAAATGTCAGTGTAGGCTGAGAATTGAAGTCTATTAACAGTTATGAGCCTCCCTCCTAAACTTCCATAATCTATGTATTAATGATCCCTTTTACAAAGCTGTCAAATATTACTTTATTATAACTATATATTAGTAACGTCAGTGCAAAAGCATGACTTAATTATTTATTTTTTTAAAGAGGGGAGGGGAAAAGCCAAACCCCATACACATACACAATGCCGACATTCTTAACACTGAAACCCGATTTTTCCGAGGCAATAACTTGAGTGTATGGAATAACCTTGATAAATGTAATTGAATTTTTCTCTGATAAGATTAACTAGTGGTAATTGTGAATGGGGAAGGTCTGACCCACTACAAATGAGATGTATGACGAGCTGAAAATAATCAATTTTTTTCCTTTCTCTTTCTCCCCTTCCTGCCCCCCACCCCCTCCCCCAAAAGGAAAAAAAACACCAAACCTGAGATACTAATTTTGGGCCTGGCAGGATGAAGCATTTATGTCTGAAATGTTTTTGTATGTGCTGATTATCTGCTATCTTCTCAGTGTGTCTAATTGTGCTGAGCTCAGTTTAAAATGAGATCAACACATTTAAACCCCAGAAGGCTTAATTAAGGGAGGGACTTAATGCTTTACAAAAAAGGGGAATTTACGTCTTTTGAGAAATGCAGTATAAATTCTACCTGCAACTTCCCCGACTAGAGTACTCCAAAGTCTTGTAGTTTATTAAATTGCTTTTAAAAACAAACACAAAAGACAGAACTTTAGAACTTATAATTGCTGTTTGTGGTTGAGTGCTGTGATTATTTTTTTTTTCATGCTTACTACTTCTTGCTTTTTCTTCCATGTGCTCTTGTTTCAAGCTGTCCAGATCAAGCAAACAGGAATGCAATATATAAAACAGGCTCGAGAGCTCCAGCATTTGAACTCTCCAAAGGCACACAGCAGATATGGGCTTTTTGGAGTTGAAGGTGCCTCTCCCATTGCACGGAAAACACACATGCAAATTCAGACAAAGCACTCCCTACCTGGTATTTGTTTCCATTAACCAGAAACACCATTGGAGTGGAAATTAAAAAAAGGTGATAGGAAGCATTAATACTTTTTAGTTATGTGATAAAAGTCAATCAAGTGTTCTTTGAAAATAATGCCACAGCTCTTTTTTTTTTCTTCCTCCCTCATTATACCGTAACTCTGACCATTGAACTTTAGTGCTGTAGATCAGGCTAAAACACCACTGACAACTGTGTATTCATATTCTCTTCATTGAATCCTGTGTAGGTTCTGTGAAAGACTCTTCAGAAACATAAAATCTACCAACAATGAAATTAATCACAAAGTACAAAAGAAAAGCAGCTGGCATGCAACTACTGAATAATGCAAAATGTGCAGATTTAAATTACATGTCATCGTTAATGTATACAATATATCTATATCTACACACACACACAGAGTTGTGCTATAATCAGTAAATAATTTTTCACTGTCTACAAAATAAGTATTCTAATTCAGAAACAGTATATAGTGAAATTGCATCAAAATTAAATACAAGATGAGTTCATCATGATTAATGTTACTGCTGTAAATACCAGAAGGAATTAAGTTCAATAAGAAATGGTTGCGATTTAAAAAATAATTTAAAAAAAAAAGGCAGCTTTTAAATAGGAGAAAGTAATAAGTGAAACCAGTAAAAATCTGTGTCAATATCTCTGCATATTCTGTCTCTAATTAATCAACAGGATCAAATACAACAAGGAAAGAAAGTTGTTTCCTTCATTTATGTGCTTATTAGAATATAGGTTTATAAGGAACTACTTGGAAAAGTACAGAAGAAAGTCTGGTAAAGTCACTATTGTCATACAATATTGTGGGGTAAATTATAGTCCTGAAGACTGGCGTTATTTTTCTTTTATAAAAAACAACAACAAAAATTTAAAGAGAAAAGTGGACTCCGTAACCACTTGCCTTGAATTCTGAAGTTTGCTAGCTCTGAGCTTCACAGTCATATATCCTTGAGAGCAAACAAGAATCCAGTGTGCTTTATTTCTCAGCTTTTGACAACCTTTATTATTTCGTTTATCTGCTATTCATAGCGAGATGTAAACATCTTACTTCCCAGTGTGATCCTCATATCAACAGTGGGTCAGTTTAAAATATTGGGAATCAATACGTTATAAAACATCAGCCAGTACTAAAAAGACAGAGCTAGAGCAAATTCATTGAATGTCAAATAAAAAATAAACAAACATGGGCCAATAAAAAAATGTAGCAAGATCATAAATAAAATGACAAGGAATTAGAAATATATATTTCTAAAACAATGACTTTACAGGGAAGATGCCTCTACACAAATTCAGAGCCAGTTAGAGCAAGGAAGATGATGAATTTCATCTAGACACAGAGAAAATAAGGAGTTTTAAATGAATGTCTTAATTTAATTTAATAGAAAACTTGCGTGGTAATAGTGCTTATTACTACTATAGCAGTGATGAGAGTGAATAATATGGATGGAGAAAACTTGGTTCAGACTCAGCTTATTGTTTTAATTTATTGGAGTAGATGTTTCAGCCTGACAGTAGAGGCGGGGACAGCATTCACGTCTTAGGCACACGAACAGGCACCATGGACATCTTGCAACGCAAGCCTGACGCAAATGAGCGAGGCCTCCTGCTGCTCTTCCCCTTCACAGGCCCCAGTCCAGTCATTGAGAAGCCTATAAGCAGGACTGGTCTAAAAAATACATCCTTGACAGAAACATTTTCCAATACAAAAAAAAGTAATTTTTTTTCAAAAATGCAGGAAAATGCTAGTTTAGAATATTTTTTGTGTGTGTTTTAAAACTAGAGAAATTCATACTGATCCTTTCAAACCAGAGGTGATTATATAATATTTTGTTTACATATAATAATTTTGATTATTTAAGAATTTCATATTATGCCAAACACATTGTTGCAACAGCAGATATTTAATGAAATTCCATGAGATAAATATATTTACATGTTGTACATTGTAGGGCAACATTTTGCCATGAGCAAAATAAACTGATCAGAAATTAACCAATTTAAATTATGGACTACAACATCACATTTTTAAGAATTTATATCATGAGAAGATTTGATTTTTTTTTTAAAATGTGAAATGTGTAAGTTTCTTATCAAACATAAATCCTTCTTCTAACCAACCATACATATGTTTTTCCTCATTTTCAAATAATTGTCACATTTCAAAATATAGCTAAAATACATTGAACGAGAAATGGATGTTGAAGCCTTAAAGCATGAAGGGATTTGCAGAAAGGAGGAAGGCAGATAAGGAAGGGGAAGGGAGAAGGAAGGATGGAAAGGGAAGAACTGGAATTCAGAGGTGTGGGTCAGATCTTTCTCTACCTTACAGAGTATAAAACATCCTTTCTTGAGACCTTCACTCTCTGTGAGCCCTGTGGACTCCGCAGATCAGCACCAGTCCAACAATGCGTTCTATCAAAACAGATTGAAGCACACCAAGATGTGAACTCATCTCCCTTATTTCTGCAACTCTTTTGAAACCAAGAAACTCCTTTGAAACCAAGAAACTCCTTCTGAACCACCTCATTCACCTTAAACATTTAGTTATGACTATTACAAGGCTTCAATAATTTTTTTGTTTATTTGGTTTGTGAAATTTTTGTGTCTTTCACTTGAAGATAATTTTTTCAGTGCCAATTTGAAATTGGATTTTTTTTTAATTAAAATGTACATCCTTTCTGAAAAACAACTTTGCATCACAAAAAATAAAATGTCTTCAAATCTTCCTACTTCTCCCAAATTTCACACCTCAGTTTGTCAGAGTCTATTTAAATTTGCAAAGAAATGTGCAGCATTCATTTCCTTCCCTTTAGTGACATTCACAGCCATTTTGACAAATATACTATTAATCACGTATATACTGTCCAACACTCTTAATATCCATCCTGTGATTTCATGTGAACTCAGGTGCTGAGGATTTACCCTCAGCCTTTCTAGAAACCCTCATATGCCCCACTGAATAGTGAGGAAGGCACCCAAAAGCAAGGGCAGGAGGAGGGGCTGACTCTTCAGTGTGAAATGGAGAGGCCCATTGCAGACAGACTGGCAATGACAGGACTAAAACTGCAGATCATCCTTCTGGGATTGATCTCCTACACCTCCTCTGATTTCTTCTGTTGGAAGGATGAAGAAAACAGCAACTCATTAATTTCCTCACCTTAGGATCCTCTTTTATTTGGCTACCTTTTTCTTCTATCACTTTGTGGTGGTTTAGTTTTCTTGGTTTTGGTTTAGGTCTTCCCTGGTAACAGGGTTATAACTAAGGAAGTATTCCATACCATTCCTTTACGTAATTGGGTGTATATAAGATGAGGGGGAAGGTTTCCTCCCTCTCTTCCTTTCGGGTGCAGGTCTTGGTGTGTTGGCATCACTCTTATCTATAAGATATCTTATCTTATCTCTGAGGCCTAATCTGAGAGCTGTTGTCCCAGCTGCACGGAGGTGGAGATTTCTGCTGCTTCTCTTGAGGGAATTTTGGTGAGAATTTATTGTGTTAGTTACTTTATTGAGCTATTTCCTTGAGTTTTCAAGTGTATCTGATTTGTTTGGTTTTTACCCATTCTTGTCCCTCTTCCCTTTCCCCCCCTTTTCCCTTTTGGGGTTATTTGGGATTCTTGTTCTGTGTATTCATAGTGTTTAATTGTATATAACTGTGATAATAATATGTGTGTAATATATATGTGCAATAATAACAATAATGTGTGTGTAATATATATGTGAATACATATATTTTTTTTCTACTACAATTTTCTTTTGGTATTTTTTTTTCTCTCAGAAGGGGGGAATTTGTGTGGCCAACAGCTGGGTTTGGCAGGGAGCCAACCCAAACCTCCACACACTTGCTGCAACACTCTTCGTCTACACAGAAGCCTTTACAAAGTCCCTGCACTTAGTGCAGCCAGTGCACTTACAGTAACTAAATGTGCAGTCTACACGGGAAAATTCACAGGAGTCAAGGATGAGACACAAATCTCTTTAGACAAGGTTAGGTCTTCAGCCACGTTTTCTGAGGTCTCCTGTGTGATTTCAGGGTCATGCAGCCCTTCAGACCATCGCCTCTACTTTCAGCCCACGAAGCAAAGAACCTGCTTTCTCTTGCTTGTCTGATTCCCACCTGCTCTGCAGTGCTGCAGAATGAAGGAGGTACAGTTTGCCAGGACTCTCATTCATTTTGTGCCACAAAATCAGCCAGGAAACGTCTTTTGTTCCTTCAGCTGGAGTAGACCTGTTCTTTCTCGTTTGATTCCTTCTCTCATCACCTCCAACAGTTTTGGATTTGGGCTCTTTCCAGAGGAGGAGATGGGGGGGGGGGTTGAAGACAGGGAGTCTGTTTACAGCATGTTGAGTCAAACACTGTAATATGATTACAGTCCTATGTTTTTATAGCATGCCCACTGTGCAGAGAAGTCCTCCATCTCATTTATTGACAGTTTTAGTATGGCATCTTTTCTACACAGAAGATTTAAACCTGATACCAGCTGGCTTCTAATCACACAAACGAGAAACAAACTCGTGATCTGGTGGCTTTCCTCACTTAAATATTTTTTTAAAATAACAGTAAACACCAGTTTGGTAAAATAGGAAGTTCTTGAAATTTCACTGCCAGAGATGGTCCTTGCTAGCCACTGACGACTCACCCTGTCTGAGGTGCTAGATCCTGCTTTAGTTTGACCTGGCAAGTCACAGATTGCAAAGCAGCAGCTCCACCACTTGAAATAGGAAAGAATCTTACATGAGACACAAAACCAATAAAAATCAGATCAACTTTCAGTTTTCCTGACACTAGAGGGCAAGCCCATTTTAGGTAACACTATATTTGATGAAGACTCTTAAAATATGTTTCCTTAATAGCAAGTAAACTGTGCCAACTTTCAGTCACTTGTGACTCTTCTGGCTTCTGAGGTAGAACAACTCTGCTGAAGCTGGTGAAACCAAGAGGACTGAAGAGAGCAGTTGTCAAACCCTAGACCTTAAGCAGTAACTCCCAGTGCCTATAAGGAATGCTCTGATATTAATGATGGATAACGATCAGCTGCAATCATAAGGACATTTTCCTTATTTTTACAGAGTTCTTTTATTCCAATACCCTAGTCTTCTAGTACTTATTGTAAGAATATTGATTGCCCAGTGGTCAGCAAGATGGATATGGGATGGAGAGAGAGATGTGAAAAATGCTTGAGGAAATACTTTCCCTCAAATTGGCAACTCATTTAACCATTTCTACCCACTAATACCAAATGAAAGAAAAGCAGTTTTTAACTCATGTGTCTCACTGCTTTCCAGGCTCCTCCATGGTGCCTTCCTCTCTACTGAAAAATCAGACACCACAGCTCATTAAGCCAGGCATTGAAAGGTAATAAAGCTTATAGACTCCTTCACTTCTCTGAGGTTAACATTTCTTTAATAGAAGACAATGGTCTTGTGGTTAAGCCACAAACTCAGTGTCAGGGGACCTTGGTTACAATCCATTACACATACAGACTTTGGAAAACCATATTACTTATCGTGCCTTAACTACATTTTAAAGAAGAAGGACAAATAAATTTGCCTTTTGACTGCATAAGGCAAGGATAATCAAGGCACAAAATGTATGGTGTGCTTCCTGCAAGAACAGCCTCTTAGGGATGGAGTTGGACATGAACCCTTTGGTGCTAATCAAAGGTGAATAAAATAAAATGGAAGAAAAACCCCACAAATCATCTTCCTTCAGATGAAATTGTAAATTAACATAATATCAGATAACAAAAGAATTCAGAGTGAGCATACAAAATCTGGTCTTCATATTTTGGTAGTGTGCAGGCCTTCTATATGTAGGCATCCTTCATGGCCTGTGTGGTGCTTTGAGCCAAGATAAAGGCCTGGTGTCCAGCAAAACTGTTTCAAGGACTTTCTTCCCCCCCCCTTTTCCACCTTCCAGAGGGAAGAAAAAAAAAACCAGCCAGGAATTTACGGCCACAGATAGCAACCAAAAGAGGAGCTTTGATTAATACCATGGGCAAACCAAAACTTAAAATAATGCTTAAATTTATTACTAACAAAACTAAAAGCTAAAAATAAGAAATAAAAACAGTTTAGAAACACTTTTCAGCCACCATCCCCCCTCAATCTGCCCATGCTCCCCTCCTTCCCCTGACGGTGTGGGGGACAGGGAAATGGAAGGTTTGCAGTCAGTTGTTGTTGGGTCAGCCATTTGCAGATGTAAGTCCAAAACTTAAGAAGCAGTTCTTCCAAATGTGCCAAAAGTGGCTTTCCTGTGGGCTGCAAAAGGGACAGCTCGCTTCGCCACAGTCATCACCACGGTCACAGGGGAAAATCATAACTCTGAGTCCTTCTCCTGCGTTCCATGAGGTCCCCCCCACGAGAGATCTGCTCTCTCGTGGGTTAGTCCATGGGGTGCAGTCTCTTATGAAAGCTGGCTGTACCTGCTTAGGCATGGGCTTGTCCCTCCATGGGTCTCAGCCGCAAATCTTTGCAGGACCTTCGCTCCACCTCAGGGGCCTCTCACGAGGTAACAGCTTCTTTCATGACTCCCCCTGCTCTGACAGGGGGGTCTTTGCACCCCGATGGATCCCATGGGCTTTGAGGGGACAACTCGTAGTCGTCATGGTCATCACCAAAGTATTCAGGGAATAATAGTTTTAAGTCTTCTCCCTGATCCATGGGGTCCCTCCCCCTCCTCCTCCTCTTCTCCTCCTGCACTGACCTTGATGTCTGCGTTGTGATGTTGTTAACCCATGGCTGCCAATTTCTAACTGCGCAACAACTTCTTAAATATGTTTTCACTCAAGGGCGTAACTTAATGGTTCAAAAGCAGGAAGTTTTCCTCGGAGCTTGCCCTCATTGGCTGTGCTCTGTAGGATGGAGGGAAACTTCCAGAGGCTTCCAACAGAAGTCAATCTTCCTCTTATTTAAAAAAAAAAAACCCTAATCAGAGAAACCCATGACAGCCTGTTGTACCTCAGATAGCATAAGACACTTGTGTTTAGACAATTGAACCTCCCATCTTCATTTCCCAAGCAGAAATATTTAGAAAATGGGTAGACATAATTGCTTCCTATCAGTTCTTATTTATATGCTACAAATCAGGATAAAATTCACCCCAAAGTTGTAATCACTACACTTCAGCTAAATTATTTAGAATTATACATGGTACAGTAATATGAATTTCCTATGACACACCTATTAACAATTATCAACATACAGAATAAGTACTTTGTGTAAAATAACATTTATAAACCTTGTCTTCTTTCATATACAACAGACAGTTTCCATTTGAGTATCTCAGTTTAATAGCAGAATGCAGTAGTCACTAATACCTTAAAAACTAAAAAAGGCATAGAATAAATGTGTGCAACTACAACTGAGAACAGTAGGAGGTAATTCTACTATCTCGCTTCTGAATTGTGCAAACTACACTGAGGAATGTTCAGTTAAGTCTTGCATAACGCTTTATCATAAATAATTACAGCTTAACTACACTTGGCAAATAAACTTACAAAGCATTTGCTATAAAGCAAAATATCTTCTTTTGAAATTTTGCTTATTCACTAGCTGATTTCAAAACTCCCAGCAATTTGTCGTGCAATTCTTAACGGTTTTCGTAGAACAGTGTGGGGCTTTTGTAACACAAAGACTGAAAGTATACGAAAAGCAACACAAATCATTGTTAAACCTCCTTCACTTGGAAACTACTTGGCTTAGCAGACTTCTTTTTAACCAAATATCAAATATTTAGCATCTGACAACACTTTTGGCAGGGCAGGTTTCCGACTGATACACTTAACACGTTAGTAGCGCTGACATCTCTCTGATGAGCTATGTAGGAAAAATTAATCAATTTGTCAACAGATTTGTTGAGAAAAATATTTTTTCTATTTCAATATAAGTTCCTCCAACTTTGTCACTTCATTCAAGAAAAGATATCACCATTGCCTGCAAAGCTTGTGGAAATTTTAAAAAATAATAAAAAAAATCAGACTTACAATTACCTGTAACGTTTCCATACACCAGTAGTTATGGGATACCATGATAATTTGTGCATTTAAGACTAATAATGATACTCTCCAACTCTTTTATTTACAGTGTAAAGCCTCTCTTTTATCCTGCTATGTATTGCTGCCCCTTAGAAATATTAATTCACCATAACATCTCACCCAGAAAGCCATTTTCAGCCTGTAACACCTAGCACGTAGTCGCTGGGAAGTCAGTGTGATGTTTTTGGACTACTAAAGATCTGCTGCTGAAGTAGTGCATCAGTATATGGCCTATAATAGCTGCTGCAAGCCATTAAAGAAGAGCAAACCCTGACTTTTAGGTTCTGTACTATTCATACGTTGCTCTACTGTATCCTTATACCTGGAGAACTACTCCCTTAAGGGAAACTGTACACTTGTGTAAGGAGAGAGAACTGATATCCATTTGTTGCTGACTAAATCATCGGAATGTCTGAGAAAAATTGTACCACAAGAATATCACAGAGAGAGAAGAAGGATATGTTTGGACCAATATTGAACTAACACTGGGGAATGACTTTCCTGATGCTCTCCATCTTCATCTATGTTTTTGCGCAACACAGATTGCCTAGCAAGGAAGAGCTTATTGGTTTGTCGTAGGAATTGTATGATTCAGATGTATTTCAGGAGAATTAATTTGTCTGGATTAAAAAGAGGGATTAGACTGCTGAACTCCAGATCTCCTTGTGAGTGTATGCTATAATGGAAAGGTACCAGATCAGTATCTATTTTAGTATTTCCAGTCTAAAGAAGTAAAAATAAGAGTAAAATTCTTGTACTATTGTAGAAATGCTGAAATTTCGCATGGAAATGGAAATTCCAGAACATCTAAGCAGCCTTAATACCAGCTCTTGACAGATGGAAATTGTTCTGAAAGTTCCTTGAGACAGATTCTATTTGCAAGCTCAGGTTGTCTGCATGTAGAAGCTCAAATATAGTTTTAAGATCTTTAAGGTATTTTTCTAAAGCAAAAGCATCTATCATAGATCACACATGACATGCTCTAGATGGTCTAGATAATGTATAAACAAAAGATAAAAGGAGCTCTCCTTTCTCCTTCACAAAAGAAATTCTAAATTGTTTCTGCTTAGGACTGTGTCTTTTGCTTTCATTAGAAATTTAATTTATTGTGAATAATAGGTTTTCTTTCTAACTCCTTAGACACTCATGGAATTCAGCTATCCCAGTCTGAGGTGCAGCTCTTAATTCCTTATTCTGTGGAAGTCCAAAGCAAGCAATAGATTAAATATGCAGTCACACCAGCAACTAAAAGGTGATGGTCATTTGGTCTTCTGAATTGCCCTTCCTGTCTGTGACCTGTCTGTTCAGAAGCCACCTAACTTAATGTCACCTTAGTCCATAACCTCCACCCCAAACTGCCTGTGGCACCACAGGCTGTAACACAGCAGGAAGGTTGTCTGCCAAGAAGCCCATTTTTTTGCTGGATAGGTATGAGCAAGTACACAACCTCAAGTTCTTTTACAGAATATTCACAAAATGGACAGAAACTGTTGGTGAAACACAGCACCAACCGGGCTCTGCTTTAGTGGAAGAAGAGGAAAACTTTAAAGGTATTTCATTTGCTTATGAAGCAGAACTGTGTAGATGCTGCATGCCCTTTCCCTTACTTCATAAGCACTTTCTTTTATTGAAACCAGACTTCACCTAATAATGAAAACTGTGCAAGGTGCACAATAATCAATAATCATTGCAAGATAGATTTGCAAACTGCTTGCTGCAAACTCATCAAAACTCAGACAACTAAAGAACAATGAAGTACAAAAAGAAAACATAACAAAAATATATATATAATTCACAGATTTGGTAGGCACACTACAAAGACAATAGCAAAGGCACAAAAATTAAAACAGATTTGTGTGAAAAGACGAGCTGTTCACATTGTGAAGGAATGGCCAGTTTCCCTTATACATGAAGTCTGCAACATTTTACGCTATAATAGCTAGGTTATAGATGGTAATTCAACCACATTTTACTCTACAATTACACTTGAACAAATCCTACTTCAAATTAATGTGCATTGGCACTTACTGAGTTTGAACATTCAAAATGCTCTCAGCAGCCACAGTCTTCCAAAGAAAATGTGTCTGACTCTTCTGAAAAGCAGGTCACCTCTTCAAATGACTAATCATGGCTATATCTGTCTCTTTTTTAATATCCACCTCAAAAACACTGTCACAGAGTATTTTTGGATGAAAGACAATATTGTTTGAAACCAAGTTTCATAGCTGGGATAATGTGGAATATGTTAAACATCACTATTCACTGAGATGCCCTGCCAAAAGTGGCACTCTTAAAGAGGTGTTTAGCAATAAGGTTATGATATTTTTCATCAAAGTGGGGTTTCAGAGATAAAAGTTACTGTATTCCTTGAAATCATCTTTCAGAACTGCAACATTTCCTACAGCTGTGGTTTGGAGAACTAGTCTCAGGAAGAAGAGGGAGCATATGCCTCAATCAAGGACATACCAAAAAAAGACTGTGAAAGAGACTTGTGAAGATCGGTTTCCAGACTTCAACCAAGTTTCTATACTTCTCCTAACACGAGAATTCCTCTTATTCCTTTAAAGCAGTATCAAGAGAGGCATTAAGATCACCACGGATGTAAGGAGTAAGAAAATTCTTGTTTACTCCATTTGCAGAGACAGTAGGTGATTTTTTTTTCTGATGCCACAGAAAGGAGAAATTGCAATTTATATATTAAAAGGACATAATGCTATATATAATAATAGAAAGGTATTGTTGAGTAAATACTAGGCCTTAAATGCAGAAGCATCTTGTGCAATTCCACAGTATTGTAATTGCCAGCTTTATTTTCTTATGCCTGAGCAAAAAACTGCATCTTTGGGAAATTTACAATTTGCACTATTTATTGAGACAGTTCCAATTCCTTTTTTATTTCTTTTCCAAAAGTACCTATTTTTTACCTCTGCTGACCAGTGCAAAATCAGGCCCACTAATGTTTATAAAATACCACATTATTGTTAGATATCGAATCCAAATGCAAGCACTGCAGCTTCTAACAGATAGGAGCTTGATGGAATCTGTCTGGAGATTGCAGGTGTCCAGATTGCCTCGGCACCTACTCCAGTAATAGCCCTTGACACAGAAGACAGAAAGAGATCAGCATTTTATAAAACTTTCTGAAGCTTTGACATTTTAACAAGAACATAAAAAATACCTCTCTTGCCTTTAATTTTCAGGTCTATTATGAGCTTAATAATTATAAACTCTGAGGAAATCCAGACAGTTGCCTATTAACATTTAAGTTAGTGATATGCTGCACAGATTGAACAGGAGAAGAGGGATAGCATTGACGCAATATGTTTCCAATGGTGCTTTGATTAAATGTTTTCTCTAGTGCATAAATAGGACACTAAATGATCAAGAAAGGCTAAAGTGACTCTGGTAAACACAAAGAATTGATCCTTTTTAATTCTTCAGCAATGTGACAAACTAACAAGTACCTCTCATTCTTACATAAAATTTTTTGCTAGTAAATCTCAAAATGCTTCATTAAGGAGGTTCATGTTGGTGTTCCTGTGATGAAGGGATACCCACAAAAATCAGTGGGTTAGTGTCAGGTCTGGGAGTGCAACCAAGATCCCCTGAAACTGCAGAGCAGCACTTTGCCCACTGGTCACGCTGCCTCCAAAACCCTCTGGCAGACCCAGGCAACAGAGGCAAGTGCAACACAGACAGACACACTTCTGACCTGCCCAGCCCTACGCAGAACAGACCTCCTGAGTCTGTCAGGGCTGTGGGTGACATCCACCAGAGAGAGGAGGGAAAAGGCAGCAGTGCCTGGCCTCAGCACGGGGTGAGTCAAACCAGGTGCTTTGTTTGCTGGCTCTGACTGGGATACGAGTGGTGGCCGGAGCTCCACCACTGTTAGTTAACAGGAAGGGAGATTTCCTTCCTGCAGCCTTCCTTCCACTAAATTCCATTACTGCAGCTTAGTGTGAGGAAGGACAGGTGAATTTCTATCTCATTGCTTAGCTGAGAGAAATTGCTCTTCTGACTATGTTAAAAAAATAAATTTTCTTCTTACTTAAAGATTCATAACCCTAAGAAGAAGTTGCTGTGCATGCTCTTTTCTGCTCTCTGTAAGCAGCACACAACGGGCTTCTGTGTAAAACAGGACCTGAGATTTGGTCAAGGTCAGTAAGGCATACTGTACCCTAACTTTTTTCTTTAACAGTTACATTATTCTATTAGATGGAAACAGAACCAGGGCAATTCACCCCCTCCTGGCTTTCCTATCTATGTGTGAGCATCTTTGAGAAGTGGGATTAGAGAGAAACCTGCGGGCGTATTAATAAATAAACTTCACATGCTGTTTGATATTAAGTAAACATTCTGCTAAATATTTCTCTAGGGAGTTGTGATCTCATAACCCATGGACTTCTAATTTGGTTACCTGTGACATGTGGTTCTTACCCTCAGGGTTCCACAATGAATTAATTCTAAAACGCCTTTTAAAGTTTAACATACTAAGATAAAAAAAATCAAACATATGTTCTTCAAAAAACTTGGCTCACTTTTCTTCATAGGTAACATGAAGTGCTACTATTAAAAAAAAATAAATTAAAAATTAAACAAGATAACTGGAGATCCTCGGTCAGGGAACATACATGTTCCTGGTGTAAGTTAAGACAACAGAACACATTCTGGAAAAAGAATTTGCCTCCGTATAGGGGAAATTTCCCCTCCCAGCAACACTCTGTTCTTACAACAAAGAGAGTCTTGTTTTAGGAAAATGGGTTTGTCCATGTATTCACATATAGAAATATTCTCAGTCCTTTCTCCACATGTTCATCCATTTATTCCTCACTAGAGAGGATGAAAATTTACCCTTGAAAAATAGTTAATGAAAATATGGTTGTAGAGGTTTGGGGGGTGAGTCTTTTTCCCTTAAGTGAATCTTGATTTTACAAGAGGTGTGTCTGCTTGACATTGATCAGACAGACCAGACTGGATTTTACAACTTCCCAGAGTGGGCAATGATGTGGAACTCCCACACTTTCAGATTTCTCTTCCACATGACAAGAGGCTGTGTGGAATCCCAGGAAAGACAATTCATCTAAACTACCAAGAGAAATGGAACATGAGGCATCACTCTCACAAATTACTCCTGAACCCCGACAATGTTGGAAACTCCAAATTTTCTGAGTTTGGTTAGGTTTTTCACCTAAAGATTTTTTTTCCGAAAAGCAGACAGGTACTAAAAATTTCCCCATTCTGATCAATTTTGCTTCACGGTTTCAAAAATCATTTTCTCGACCTTGCCTCCAGTACCTTTTTTTCTCTGACAGAGCAGGACATGATTGTAAATACTCTTTATAACCAATGCAACACAAATATGGTAAAAAAGTCAAACATACATTTGCCTCATTTTTAATTTAAGATGATGACTGAGGAATTAATCTCAAAATGATTAGAAATAAAGTTTTCAACTCAGAGCAAACTGACACATTGAGCCCATCACCTTCACATAACAAAAACCAGGAGCATACATATATATACCTGAAAAGAGAAACAATGAAACAACAGGAATACCAAAATTATAGAGTTGATAGTAACAATTTTAACAATGTTTTTCAGTGGGGAACGGAGCTCAAGAATAGCAAATATTCTCAGCAAAAGACCTTGATAACTACAGAGCTACAGACCTCTTATAAATAAGACAAAGTCAGCATGAGAAAAACAATTTTGAAAAAAATCCCCAAAAAACTATAAAATAGGGTATTTGATCTGAGATTATCTTTTTTACCACCTCAAAGTGGATTTTTAAATTTGAGCTAAACGTCGCCACACCAAGAAAGTACTCAGTTTAATTTGCAAAAAATCCCCAAAACATTAAAAAACCTGAACCAAAACAACAAACAAACAAACAAATAAAAAATCCAAACCCAGAGTTTTTTGACTCAAAGTATTTGATTTTTCTGTATTGCATAATGTAAGAAAGTGAGAATTTTTCTTTCTGAATATTTCATTTACTTTTGTTCCTTTTTTTTTTTTAATGTATGAAGCTGGTCAATGTTCAACACCACATGAATAATGTCTGCTTTGACTTGAAAGACACTGTTTCTTATTTTCTTATCACAGGAAAACCCTTAATACAAGTCTTTGGACAACCTTGCGGATGAGAACACTGTAATAAAGCCTGCATTTGGTTTTCTGCAGAACTTAGAGGATGTCCAGTGACACAAACTGTATGTGCAGAATCGTTGTGTATTTTTTGTCCACTTTGGTGAGGCAAAGTGACTATTATCACAGTTTTTCACATTGAAAGCTGAAGAAACAGACTTTAATTGAGATGGCTAACGTCACACAGGACAGTCCAGAAATAGAAGCCAGATGGCTTGATTAGCCCAGTGAATTAACCAAAAGGCTCTCTCCTGCTCCTAGAGAGAACATACAGCTATCTCAAGATATTAAACCTTTAATATCACGTGGATTAAAATTTGGCAGTTTCTGAAGATATGTTTTCCTCAAATTTCAGGATTGGGAAAGTAAGAGACTCTAAAGACTTGACACATATTCAGTTCTCTAATTTTAATTTTTTTTTCTAAAGAAAAACCACTCCACAAATGCAACTGGGTTTGTTTGTAGAAAAGAAAACCTGCCTAGAGCTCTAATCACTGTTTAGCTTTGCTTCTGAATTTCCTGTTTCTCAAGATGGACAGTCTTACCAAGATGAGAGAATCATGTCATATATCTCAATAGTTTATTATTTTCTACCTCAGCCTCATAAGAAAAGTTAAAAATTTCCTTGGAAAAAAAAATAGATGAGATATAAATGTATACATGACAGAATCAATTTTTCTTTTAGCTAAAGGGCATAATATACAGCAGTGTGTCTCCTGCTGCTGAAGGGAAATTATTGGAACATCATTCTACTGCCCTATGAATGAGGACGATCAAAGAGCTTAAAGAAAGGGATGGTTACCAGGGAGAGAGGGAGAGGACAGGAAAAAAGTTTGTTTGACTTCCTCCTATCCTTTCTACACAAGAAATGTGGTGTCTAAAAAAATATGCATAATCTGTGCAGACTTAAAAATCCTTGACTGTAGCAGGAAAACAGAACTGTGCTTATGGAGAATTTGGCTGCAAAAGATATCCTCCTTTTCCTGATAAAGTTACTGTCCTTCAGCTTTGACAGAAGAGCAGAGAAGTTTCTCTCTCCTCCCGAGACCAAAGGCAGCCTTCTCTTCCATGACACACCTCACTCTGCCTATGCAAACACCTGGCAACACTTGAGGTTCCCAGGGCTGTGCAAGAGTAAGTAGACTGTGGCCAAATAAACACTTTCATTGATGCCACACAAGAGCACACTCCTATTTCACTCTGCCTCCATATGAGCCCTGCAGTGCTGACAAGAGGAGAAAAGCACTAAAGACTTCGTTTTGGACAGTTGTAGCAGCTGCCTGTCTCTGCACACACCACAAAGCAAATATTTTGAGCTGTTTCCTTTTCACAGTCACCTTCCAGAGAACAAGTGGGCTTCAAGGCTCTGAGGAGGACACCGAGACAAAGAGGGAGAAGAGTAAAAGCAGAACTGATGGTTTTGCTGGCAGCATAAAAGAATTCTGTGTTGATTCATTAAATTACTACAGTTCCAAATGGCACTGCCTAGTGATCACTGTAGAAGCCTGGGAGTTTTCCATGTTGGACACTCTTCCCTCAGGGAAGGGGCACTGTGTCATTCTGTGCATACTAAATGCAAGGCATGCTGTATTTGCTTCAGTGTCTTTACAACTATCCATATAAAGACTTAAAAACCTCCCCTAGTTGAAGATGACTGCAGGATATTTGCATATTATAAAGTATCTAGACACTAAGACATTATAAGAAGTAGGTAGACTCTAAAGCCTCTAAACTAAAGGGTGCTCTCAAGTTGCCTGAAAATTAAACTGCATGTACCAGAGCATGGCATTAATTGACAGCAGAGGCTGGGGAGCAGCACAAACTGGATATGAACTAGACAATATGAAATAAACACCTTTTCCTCAGGACTGAATATTGGGCACTGGAAGCTGCTCATTCTGTGTAGCAGAAGACACCTCTAAGATTTAGAGGCCTCAAGCAGACAGAGGCTGTGGCTGAAGTAATGGTTGACAATCAGAGAGTGTGCTCTGTTATTTAAATATTATGTGGTTATTTAAATAGTGCATCATCATCCTTAAGCAATGCATCATCAGCCCTAACCACCACTCCAGTACAAGATAGGAACAGAAATCTACCTTTTCTTTAAACAATATAAATGAAAATAAGTGAAAAAAAAATAATTTGAGCATTTGTTTCATTTCCCATAATACAGAATGAAGCAACAGAGATTATCTTCATTGCTTTCTTTATTCCAGTTTTATTGTCAAATAGTTTGAGAAGTTTCCCTCCCCTTGAGGCAGGCAAGTGGAGGGGGAAGTGCTAATCTCTTCTTGCTGGCATCCACTGATTGTACACCTTGGAATGTTTGAAAGCTGGGCTGGAGAAGATTTGGAGTCAACATTAGGGAACACTTCTTTACTGAGAGGGTGAAGAATGCTGGCACAGGATTCCTAGAAAGGTGGTCAATTCTCCAAGCCTTTCAGTGTTTAAGAGATGTTTGGACAATGACCTTAATAATTTGCTTTAACTTTTGATCAGCCCCAAAGTGACCACCAGTTATATTGGGCGATCATTGCAGGTCCCTTCCAAATTGAAATATTCTATTCTATTCCAATAAGTGCTCTGATTCCTTTCCAAATGATTTTCTAATCAAGTAGAATAGTTACTCAAGTGGAGGAGCTTTAATTAGAAGGGGAAGAGGAAAAAAGTCAGGAAAAATAATGAAGTGGAAAATTACCAATCCTGCATTCTTTTTTTGTTATGTTGCCCAATTCTTTCCAGTACACAGTGCAGGTAAAAATCATCTTTCAACTGAATTTAGTAGACATATTCTGTGGACTCTTTTTGGAACCCACCTTGATGTTCCATCATTTGAGTTAAGCTAAAGAAGTAGTTCAGACACTGGCAGCCTATTCTGAAGGGAATTTGATAATACTCTGTAGTAGATTCCCTCCCCCCTGCCCCCCCCCCAAACATTAAATAAATACAAACGAGGGAAAAAACCCTACAAAACAAACAAACAAAACCACCTCAAAACAAACAAGCAAAATCAACACTATACTAATGAATTGCAAAGCCAAACTAAACTTTGTTCTTTCTGGTCATCTATAACAAGCAGCTCTACTAATGGCCCCTTTTGAGCATTGCACTGCTTTCAGAGTTTTTCCACAGACAATTCATACGAAATAAAATTTAATGAATCTCCAAAACTGTACTTTCTTGACTTATTACATTAGCAGGGCCTCTCATCTGATTGGAAATTTTGAGAGAATCACAGAATTCATTAAAGCAATTTACTGTATAATGGTAGATGGCTAAGATAGATCCCAACTAATGAGATGAACATTAATTAAATAAATTGTAGAATAGAAGTGAGCTGTTTAGCTGAGTTAAAAAGCCTAGCAAACAAACCTCACATGTTACAAGTCTGAATTCTGTTCATTGAGAATCAGGGCAATTTATTTTTTTATGAGAAGGCACGTAGCCAGAAGGTCTGGCAATGGTGACCAGCCTAAATCTGCAAAAGCCAACCACTTTTTCCTAAAGGAAAGCACAATTTTTTTGCTGTTGAATTATGTATTAGAGATGGAGCTCAGCAGGTAATCATCTTTAGTATCAACAAAGGTCCAGTTCAACTACAAAGAGAGATGTCCCTCAAAAAGATTCAAAACATGAGCTTCAGAATGAGGTCTCCCCCCAGCATCTCCAGGTTAATTTAATGACCCAAATAACAAGTAACTACAACAATAAAAAAGAGAACTTAAAGGAAAAGCTCATATCCAACTTTCAAAACACACCTTAGCTTTATATTATCATTTTCCTTTAACCTACTGCCTAGGCATCAACCATTTCTTTGGTATCACACAAAATAAGAGAAACCGATTAAACCATTATTTGCTTAAAATCTGGCTTAGGTTTTACAAGATGCCTTCAGAGCTCCCAAGGATGGTGTTAACTTACAGCTGACTCCATTTTTTTTCTTTTTTTGTTTACTTCTGACCACTTTTGAGACAACAGCTTGGACAGAATAAAAACTCAAGCTTTTTGCTCCATAAGGCCCATTTTACATCAAGCACTTGAAGGTGAAAAGAGCATACATCTGTTAGAATGAGATTATAGAACTCAGAGATTTTTCCAGAGATAGGCACCAGCATGAGGTTTAAAATACCCCAACTATAAAAGTCACATACAATCCAGTGATAGGTGGATTTAAATGAGACAACAAGGTGGCATTACTGAAAGAACACAGAAGATAAAGGAAGAACAGGACATTCAAAACCTTAAGGTGAGGCAGAGCATTAAAATGTGTGAATTATAACTTGAAAGTAAGTTGTGATCCAATAACCATGACTGTCAGCTGGCTGGGAAGTCAGCCAGCCACTGCATTTTGACTGAGTAAGAAAGGGATGATGTAGGTTTAAAAAGGGCCAAGAAGAATGACAATGCAGTAAATAAACATTTTAAGCCTGGAAAATTGAAACAGAATTTTCAAGGGGCTCAGAGGAAAGATTTACAAGCTGGGGTCTAATACAAGGAGTAGAAGAACCCATAGTTCTCTTCATCTCTTTGCACAGAGACATTTCCTTTTCTCCAGTGGGGTGGAGAAGGAAAAATAGCAGGAAGCTTGGGAAGAAGAAAGAAAGGAAAATTACCCTGCTCTTAGGAGAGTAACTGGCATCCAGGGTTATGGAAGCCCAAGAAACCAGAGATCTTTGTTGCAGAAGGCAGAGCACTGAGACGAGGTACATGGAGGCACATGCAACAAGGAATTCCTTGCTAGTAGAACCCAAAATAAGTCCTGAAGTCAAAAATGTTTTAGAACCTCAGTAAAGTCAAGGTACATCAGCAATAAGACCTTGACTTTCAACAAGCTTGATGCTCTGATTTCTTCTTCCCCAGCAAGTTTTATTCTCTTAAAAGCCTTCTCCTCCAACCAAAGGATAAAACCAAACAGTGCTCAATTCTGAAACCCTTCATTATCACCAGTGCATAGGAAGTTTCTGAAAAATAATTAACATTGCTGCCATTTGGAAGACAGACAGATCTCCTGCTTGTGGTGAAGTGTGGTTTATATATCACACCAAAGATGCAGAGGGAAGATGTCTAAGGCCAGCCAGGTAGAGAAAGTCTCTGCCCAGAGCCCCGCTGACAGGGAGCAGATGTGGAAGAACAAAACAATGTAGTGCAACCCTGGCCAATTGTTGAGTGTGCAGCAGCTGTTTTGGAAAGCTGAAGTGAGCCTGCTTGTCTATTTAATGGAAACAACATCATCAATCAAGTTTAGCTGAATCAGGATAACATTGCAAGTAAACAGATAAACCAGTTTTCTATAAAAAGGTGAGTAAACTCAAATTTTTCTCTCTGATAGAGCCCGAAATTTTCTCTGAATTGTGACTTTCAGCATGGAAAATAACATATAATTATGTCTATCTAATATTATCTCACAATCAAAAGAACACAATATCATATTCCTTCCAATAAAGAACTTCTCCCTAGTTTGTTTTTTTTTTCCCGAAGTGTGTTTTGAACTTCATATATTCCTGTGAGAACCTCCAATAGAATGTTTCTTTCTGACCATTATACACACATGTGCATAAAACAGGAGACAGACATCTTATAAAGTTACCATTATCATTCTGAAAAATTAAGCTCATGTATTACACAAATGTGCCACTAAACTCATCACTGCTACATCGCCTACATCTAATGGCATTGCTTGAGGGCAACAGCAATTCTGAAGGACTTACCTAAACTCCCTAGTTAAAAGTCAACCTAACACCCAAGCAAATCCCAGGAAATAGTTTTCCTCTCACTGGCATGTTATTCTGAAATATTTAGAGGTAGAACTATGAGAATTGGCTATTTCTGTGATTTGAAAGAGCTCATTTGTACTGTTGATCCTTCCAGCCCATCCATAACCCACTGCAGGAATTCACATGTCATCTCACACTCATCAGTCAGTCTTGGTTTTCCTGTTTCTTTCTTGAAGCCTCTAGCCAAGGGATGCAAATACTTATGGTCTAATCCCACCAGCATTTCAAGCCTGGGATTCCAGTCCTTTACCAGCACTAAACTGATCAACCATCAACAGCCCAAATACTGCAGAAGTGACAAAAAACTTCACGTACCAGACAGCTAATCCACATTTATTTGTTTACCTACTGCTAAGTATGGTAAAATAACAGTTGTGACCAGTCATTTCTGACTGATGCATTCACACACCAAAAGAGTGTGTGAACACAGCCTAATCTTAGCAACCACAAACTGTTGCATATCATGAGTGAAAACTTGGCTGAACAGCTACTGTTGAGGTGTCCACATTGCCAAATGGTTACCTGTGCAGTCAAGAGTGGCACAGTTGCCAGTGGCTGTGATCTCCTTCAGCGGTCTCTCCAGAAAAGGATTGAGACACCAGGTTGTAAGAGGAACTTATTCTGACATTGCCTTTTCTGTGGATAAATAGAGGACTCCAGAGTTGTCAATACAGCACTTTTGCTACCACTCGATTCAGTGCAAAATAAATGAGGATATTTTCCTCTTGCAACATGTATTAAATCCCATTAGCATTAATGAGAGTTTCACGTGAGTTTGGCAGGGAGCACACACAAAGTGCAGAGCAGACAGTTTCCAATTCTCAGCCCTCCCTTATATCTTTCAGCCATCTTTGCTCTGTGAAAGCTTTACCATACGAAGTCCGAAATAAAAAAGGTAAATCAAATTACTGCCCGTACAGTATGTTAAGATGATGGGTTGGGTTGGGGAGGGAGGAATTCAAGGGCCTGATGTGCAAATAATTACTGTGCTTGCATTTAACGAAGTGCTACCAGTTAAACTCCCAGACAGGGCTAATACAGTAGGAAAGCTTTGAGTTGGCTGAGCAACTTTTCACAGCACACTGGTAAAATAATAAATTGTGCTATGACCGATAACATTCAATAATTTCTCTGATATATTGCTACAGCCACTTTTTCAACAGCATAAAGCTCATATTTCTCTGTCATATTAGTAATTTCCATATTGCGTTTCAGGCTCCCTCTTGGAGTTAGTAGGGAAAAGTACATCACAGTAGTAACAAAAGGAAGCTGACTGCTCTTTAAAATAAAAAAGAGAGACAGAAAAAGAAAGAAGGAAATGTCAGGACTTTATTTTTTTAAAAAAAAAAAGAAACTTCCATAGTATACCAACTCAGGTCTACAGGGGGAAAAAAAAAAAAAGAAAGAAAGAAAAAAGAAAGACAAGCTGCTCCAATATTGCTTCATTACAGACCCAGCAGAGTAAAAGTTGTGGATCCATTGTGCCTTTTCCTTCCTTGATGATATCACTAAAGCATTAATGGAATCCTTACGCTCCATTGGTATGGTATGAATTTATCTACAGCACATACTTTATTAGTTTGAGTACAGATATGTTATTTTTGTGTATGAGGAGGTGGGGAAAAGGGGGTTCTCTGCATCTGTTAAAGAAAATACATTCCTTATTAATGAAAAAATGGGGAGGAAAAAAGCAAACTTTAGTACAAAATAATGCAGCATTGATGTTCAAGTTAGGTTATTTGAATGAGTGAGAAATTAATTTCAAACCACTGTTTTGCAAAACTTTGTTGACTTGGACTTAGATTACCCTTGCAGTCTCTGTTAAATCTGGCAGTAGAAGACATACTATTGTTATGACCATAAATAGAAAAAGCAGTTTTATTTTAAGGGACATCTACCTTTGGAATTAGTTACCACCATAGGATGCCATTGTCCTCATTTGATTACAAAACTACAAATATTTGACTGAGTGTTATCCTCTCAAAATTTTATTTACTGACACAATATGTATTGAGTAGAGGGCAAGATAGATATTTCTACAACATTTTTAAGTATGATTTTTTGCATACAGAAATAAACTATTTTTTTTTAACAGCACAGATTCATTATGATCATGCACTGTGTAGTTAAAAAGTCCATGTGACAGAAAACTTTTATAGATGCCATAATTACAGCATCTGACTGGAATTTTCCACCCACAATTTTATTCTGAACTTGACAACCAGATTCCCAATTATAATTCCTTAAGTTCCTCCACTCATCAGTACCATTTGGTTTTCAAGCATAGGTGATGATCACATTGAGCATCCTTTTACATATCCAAGAAACAGTATAAACTTTAATCACTAGACCAGATTCTGCCCTGATGTTGTACGATAAGGGAAGCAGAGAACAAGGAGCTGGAGGCAAACCCACCCAAGTCCTTACACCTTGCTGACAACACAACTAGCTGAAGGAAAAGGGTTGGACCAAAGAATGGAGAAAAAGGGGAGGAGGAAAGCAAGCAAGGCTTGCAAAATAATTATGTTCCTGCTTCAAGTGGAGTTAACTAGTCGGTCTTCAGTGGCATAACCAAGGTAAGTGGGTCAGATCAAGTCTTCTAGGATGAGGAGAAGAACTGTAGTTATAGAGATTGGTAGAACAATTCCAGAGACTCTGGTCTCTTGTGGAAAAAGACAAATATTTTTACAACTCACACTCCCAGTCACAGTTGTTATCTTACAGGCTCTTTACTGGTTTAGCACGTGTGGCGACCTGGCTTCCCAGGGCACTAGAATATGCCAAAATCCACAGAAGAACCATGGCTATTTTAATGCCCTAAATTGTCTGCTTAGCCTGTGCCTGAATGCTTCTGCTCCTAGACACGCAGCTCTAGGGAGTGTTGACCACATATCAGGTTAATACTGAGAGGGACAAGACCTTAAATATTTTTCAGTCTTTCAAGAATTGTAAATTTCCAGTATACAGAAGTTCAGTGACAGCAAACATCTTATTTGCTATCATACAGTCACCATCAGCTTTTCAAGTCCTAAGTAAATTACAGAGAAACCTATCTATGCTATTGCCTAAGGAAATGGCAAGAGTCAGTGTCAGAGCAGAGCTCAAAACACACAGAAACAAGCTAGCACATGTAAATGATCACTTCAGTGGGCTAAGTCTAGAGAATGAAATCAGCTGGACCCATGAATAAAGCCTCAAATGTCATTGCAATGAATTGTGAAAACCACAGGTTGAAAAAGTCACAAGCAGTTGATTTATTTATCCAAAGACTTGCCTACAGGAGACTTACTACAAGACTTTGTTGTAACTGCTTTGTACTAACTGGCCTTTCAAACTAACAGCTGTGTTTACTAAGAGTCATTTAATTACAGGACATGAAGAAAAGGGAGGGAGAAGTAGGGGAAGCAGAGCTACAAGACCAGGTAACCCACTCTCATCTTTGTTAGGTATTTCTGGGACTGGTGGCATACAGGCCTAAAAGCAGAAGTTAAGGAGAATTGACTGCTTTTTCCGTCTAGGGATCAGCATCCCAGATCCTCAACACCTTCCTTGCCGTTACTCAAACTAGGTGATATGATTCTCAGGCTCCCAGCAGACCCGGGTGAACACCACACTCTGCCATATGGCACAGTGTTGGCAGCTGCTACTGTGCCAATTTTATCTGATATGCTATTGCCAAGCAGAAGCAGCTTTCAGTCCAACTCCTACGACACCACTAAGCATTCCTGGTTGAATGACTCATGAGAGCAGCCATGTCATGGGACAGGCAACCATTGCTTGTCTCTGCTTGCATTTCCAGATCACTTTTGGTGACTATGCAAGACATGGAAGACACAGTGGCTTCAAGAGCAACAGTTTTGCGGAACAGCCGTTCCCCACAAAGCCGTTTCTGGGCTCATGTAACAAGAACAAGCTGGCACTGGAGAACGGTATTTCAGAGCTGTTATACCTGGGAACAGCTGCAGAACTTCAGTCTGATGTAAATACTTCCTTTGATGTCAAAGAAAGTCTGTAGCTTATTCTTGAGCTGTAACAACAGGGTATCAGCATGAGAACTGTATGGGCTGTGAGAAATACAAAATCCTGGCTAACCAATTGCTTGCCCTGGCTACCAGCTGCAGATCTCAATGGCTGGACTGTTAGAGCAGAGGTGCAATCTGTTCTCTGATAGCTCAGTGCTATCTGTGTCTTGCTAGTCTTGCCATTCCTCGGCAGAACAGTGACAGCATACATTTCCCCCAAGTTTATCTGCAAAAGATCTTGCAGCTTATTAGAGGGAAAAAGAGCTTCTATATTGTACTGCATGACCACCATCTACACACAGTTGATCTACAAAATATCTAGCTTGGGTTAATTTACAACTGAACACTGGTTTCTGCTCAGAATCTACCAGAGTTTGGGCACAGCCTCATCATTAGAGGCAGCTTAAAATCCTCTGTCAATATAGCCTAGCCTTACACCCCATTTAAATTAAATTCGTATGGGATGACCCATGCATATTCTTTGAGGAAAGAGTATTGCTCACTTTGGATATTTGCCTTGTGTAGCAGTTCTGCTACCTGGTGCATCTTAAATCTGTGGCAGAACTTGCACAGGCTCCTCAGCATAATGTGCCAGAGAAAGGCTTCATTAAATTGCTACAGTAGAAATCAAAAGAATTCTAGAATTGACTCAAAGTCTTTTTATATTTTTTTTAAAGTAGGCGTGCTGTGCAAAGAGCAAAGTTTTGAACTGACTCTTTAAAAAAATTTAATAAAAAAACTGCCAGCCAGTTGTCATTTCTGGACACAATTTTCCTTACTATGACCAGTCAGGCCAAAAGACTGAGGAGATTTGCTACGCTGTGAAACTCTTATGAGTTGGAAGAGAAAAGGAACAGTTTTGAGAACTTCAGAGAGGGTTTCTCTATTTTGCAAAGTTAGAATAATGTCTATATTATGGATGTATTTTAGATCTAAAATTTTAGATCTTGTGCAGACAAGTTATAAATTAGCTGTAGTGTTAATTCAGGTTTACAATGAATTTGAAACATATTGGGAGTTAATGGTTTTTAATAGCTTTGCGCAATGTGTTTCCTATCTATTACTTCAATTGCTTTTTTAAAAATACATTTGCAGTGACAAAAATTACCATTCAGATATTCATACTGATAAAAAAAGCCTTTACTGATAACAAACTTGCACGCACATCCAAATCAATTGTTGGTTTGATTAAAATGCAGCATATATGTATATGATAATTATGAGATCTTATGGTCACACTGTGATTCTCAAGCAACACAGATTTGATAAGTGCTCTTTTTTAATCTAGTACAGTTAGCATGTGCACCAGCATAATGCTGGACAAGAACATAGATTCAAATAGAATTAGCAACAAGAACAAGAGAATACTGGGGAAAAGAGATGGGCTACTACTGTCAGTCTAGTTCTTGCACTTGTCCAACCAACATTGTCATCATTTTAACATGTTGAGAGAAGTAGCAATTCAGAGGAAAGAGCAACAAGAATCAAAAAACTACTATGAGACTTTATGAGATTTATATCCACCCTTTTTATGGAGAAAACATCTGTAAGGTGCAAGTCAAGCTCTGCAGACAACAGTTTCTAAGGTTAATGTAATTATTCCCTACAGCCTTCCCTGATGTCAAACAGAGCTTTCAGGGTCATTTCCGTCACGGCAAAGTCTTATCCAGGTGTCCTGTCTGTCAAAGAACTCATGGCTCTCGGGCACTGCATCATACAGCAGTTGGCATTGTCACCCTCATAACCGCAGCCCTCTCACAACTTATACAGTACTATTTGTGGGTGCTGCCCTATAACAAAATTCCTTTCATTCATCTCTGGGTAGAGGACTGATGATGAACTACCGGAAGTCACGTTTCCATCTTTTTACCTCTATAGCATGTGTTTGAACCCAGCACTGCACAGCATTGAGTGACCCTCCTTGACCAACAGCTCCGCACTGCCCACAAACTTTTTATACTGGTGGGTTTCTTTCCATGCTTTCTAGATCTCGGCCTTCACATCTCCAGAAAGTAAGAGATCCAGAGCATGACTACAGTCAGAAGCTGAACAAAATGGGCATAGTACAGATAAAAAGCAAGAAATAAAAACAGAAATAGCATGTATACTGGGAATGAAAATTCCTAGAGCACCAGCAAAGTCTGTGTTACCTGAATTAAGATGTACCTTCAAGTTCTTCCATAAAATCTCAATTCTGAAAGACAATTTAGTAGAAAATAATAAATTGTTGCTAAGAGAAATGAGTTGTTGGGTCTTTATGATAGGGTTTCTCATGGAACTGTATTTGTGCAGAAATGCAAACCCAGACCAATATCCCTTAATTATTTGATGTAAGAAAACTATAATTCTCTGTAGCATGCTTAGTGTTTGTCATGATATGTGAGGATAATACAATCAACAGAAAGAGAAGAGAAACTTTTAGAAAGATTTTAGCTGGCCTGATCCTGAGAGTAACAAAATATACTTTACTCCTCACTTGGAGATTTAAGGTATTCATCTAGATGTCTATAAATCTAATAAATAAAATAATTAAATAAAATGAAAAACCCCAAAATACCATGCAATCCTTGTCCAAATGGAAACCAAATAACACCTAAGACTCATACATGGTCTATGATTTTGAACTGAAAATCTTTGGTTCGGCCAAACGAAACAAGAGCAAAACTGTTACACCAATTTTGGCACTAGCAAGAGGATACTCCAGAAGCACAGCACTTTTTCATCCCCCCAGCCACTCACATTTATTAATAGTCATAAAGATAAAGCCTTAATGTCCTTTTTTCCCCTTCAGAAGTAAGCAATGGATGAAGAGAGAAGGTTAGGAACCAAGTAGCTTTATGATGCTTTCGCCTTAAAGATCAGAATTGGAGTTATAATTTAGGTTTTAGGTGAAATGAGTTTGACAGATTAGATGTAGTTTCCAGTTGTCAGTGAACTACACCACAACAGGGCACATACATGCACAGCTTTACTACAACTAACTGCTCTCTGCTCCAGAAAATTTCCCTCTGGAACTAACACAAAGGTAAATGAACTCTTATCCCCAGAGGGAAGTGTCCCTCAATGAGGCAGAAAAATACATATTCAAATATGCTCCAGGGCTGCTGCTCTTCTTGGCTGTTACAAACAGAAGCAGACTGTGTTTCCCAGTAGCTGAATGTGGGCAGTACACAAACCAGGACAGGGGTTAGTTAGGCAGGGAGGGAAACCCCTAGAAATCCCTTTGGGGTTTTTTGTTTGTTTTGCAGTTTTTGTGTTTTATTTTTCTATTTTGTTTGGGGGTTTTTTGTTTTGTTGGTGGTGGGGTTTTGTTAATTAAAAAAATATCTTAACATTTTTTCTCAGATGGTGGGATTCTTCTCACTTCTGCCTGTTGCTGTGTCCTGATTCCTGACTGTTCTTCAACAAAAAGCAGCATTTCTTGTGAAAGCCTGGCATAAAGCACTTTCTGAGAAGATAATTTATTTCATGTTCCCTGTGTTTCTTCCTATTGTTTTGTCTCTATCTTTCAACCCCTCTCTTTCATGCTTCTTTTGCTATTCACCACAATTTACTGAAATGAAACCAAGTTTTAGCCATCTAACTGATGTTTGCCCTATCACTCACTAGATCACACCAGGATATCCTGCAATTCCCTTCCTTAAAATTGATTCCATTAGGAACAATTGTCTCAGAAGTTTTCTGTTGAGCGTATTTGCTACTGCATAATTTGAAACAGTAACCACTTTAAACACAAAGCCATCAGTTCTGTAGTATTTTAAACTTGTCTTATCCAAATGACATTGCTCCACATTCAATGCATAATCCTTTATCTAAAAAAGTCAAAACTCACAGTAACAAGATTAACAAAACAGGATTTCTCTCTAAAACAAAGTATTGTCTGCACAAACACCTCCAAGAATCATCCAAGAAATCCCTAGGATAGCTGAAATGTTTCTTGAATGCCATTAACATCCAACACCTTTATACTTGGAAGTACCCATTCAGGAGAAAAACTAGAAAAATTTTATTAGGTGTGAAAGAAACACATTATCATCAAGAGAAGTACTGCAAGTGCTTCATATCCATACCTACACCTATACATAGAAACTTGTTAGCAGAGGTTTAGTAACTGGGTGCCTTGTGAAAGTGACCCTTACAATGTTGTTTTCATTTCTCCAGACATCATGTCAAGCAATATATTTGAACTGAAGACAATGAATTTACTCAAATCTGTCTCCAGGCCCCGAGAAAGCATTACTGAGTCTTAACTTCTTGCCAACACATAGCAAAATTACAATGATTCTGGATGTCAGCAGTGGCAAAGTCTGGAAAACCTTCAGCCCTGCACTGTAATTTCCACACACAAACCTCTTTGCAGATTCTCTTCTTCCCTAATATTTTTTAAGTTATACTTAATCTTCATTGGAAAAAGAACAAGTACAGCTCTCAATATCAGGGATGCATAGTTAGTAGCCTTTTCCATCACCCTTAAGTTCCTTTCTCAAAATGTAACTATTTCATAGTTACAGAGACTCCTGACTGCATAACTATGGTTACACAGGTTTTGCAAATGAAATCCACAGTTTATGCAAAAGAAACCCTCTCTGTAGTCCAGTTCATTTCTGCTCACCCACAGACTAAAGCAGAAAGCTGTTTCCCCTGTAGTGGCTCCGTTCATGTTCATCTCCAGTTCTGAACAAATCACTATGCAAACAGCCCTGGGGCAACATTTTACCCTTTGCACCAAGAGAAGAGAGAAGATGCCAGAGTTTGAAACAGATTGAAAGACACGTTACCAACACAACTATTGATATTCTGATCTAACAAGTGATAGACAAAGACTGATAATAAAATATACACCATTACTTAAGATAACAGTACCTTTCGAAATAGGTACTGCCACTCTATTGCACTATGGCTAAAACCCTTCCTGTTCAGAGGATCACCCAAGTCGTCAGTTCCCAAGCAATGCCTCTTGCATCTATCTTTTCACGTAATTAGATAAACATTGAGTCTGAATATTCATATTAAGAACCATATACTTTGCCATTTATACAGGACAGGAAATCCTATCTCACAGCTGCTGCTAGTTTTTATCCTCTTTTTAGTTTGGTCTAAACTTCAGCCACCTCACCTTTCCTACTACACATTGTGACATGCACCATGCATTTTCATAATCTTTCATCAATTTAGACTCCAATAACGGAATCCAGATGTTTGTGCCCAACACTTTCTTTTCATTATTACCAGTACAATTCATGCACAGGTGAAAGTCTGATTTTGACATTCAACCTTGTCCCATAACTCATTAATAAAGTTTTAAATTTGGCCTGATAATTTTAACATGTGTTGGCAGCATAAAGTTGACCTCTAATTAATAATTAAAGCTAGAATTCTGGAAGAGATAAGGACATTATGAGGTTGGCAGCCCACAACAGAGAAAGGTACCAGAAGAGCAAATGCTCTGCTTATGACAGGGTTTGGGATTAGCAATGCAGGTATTGTCTCAGCACTCAGTGACAAGAGGTTATATTGTCCAATAAAGACCCTATCGCAGACACAGAGGTGGTGGTCACTGATATACACAATATATTTTGTCATCCCAAAACAGGTATGTGCTTATTTGTCTAGAGAAAAACTGCTTGAAACAGTGTTTTTGTTCTCTAAATTCAGCACCTCTGGAAGGCAGTGACAGGCTTAACAGCTTTGCACCTTCTTAAACCATCAGGCCATATGCTGCATGAGCATCCTGCCAGCCTTATGGGTATACAGATCAGCTGGTTACTTCAGTCAAAGTCTGAAGAATCAACTTGACTGAGACAAAAGGAGGGCACTAAATGTTGTGCGCACTCACATGTGAATTATTGAGTGACTTCATTCAAAGCAGTCTCTTCAGGCACACAATTTACAAGAGTGGGTTGGCAAATACATGCAATATACTCAAAACCGCTGACCTAGAAAGTGGGGCTTGCTCCATGACAGCCAATGGCAACAGTTTGAGGAGGAACCTTTGAAAAATTCCATTTGAGGACAACAAGACTTGGCAGCTGTCAGCCCTGGTAGTCAAGTCAGTGGGGAGAAAGGCTTGGCTAGCCATGTCATACCCTTGCCAAGCTGTATAGGCTAAGGCTCTAGCCAAACCTTTCAGCAAACTGGACATAATTAATGCAGAAAAGGCCCTTTGCCCTGCAGCAGCCTGAGAGGAGCTGATAGAGAAGCATGGATATTGTCCTAATTTTATTCCTGGGTTATTTAGCTTCATGCAATTGTGAAATTAGGTATTTGCAAGAGTTCAAGGCACAAAATACATTGTTACACCTTTTGCAGGAACTGTGAAAGAGTCCAAAGTGTTTATTTGTTGAAAATCACAAATGTAAAAGCATGTGCAATCATCACCACGCCTTTTCTTTTTTTTTCAATAGCACAAGTACGGTCAAATGATAATATATGCCATTATTTGCTGGAGAGTGGTATGGAAACTTCCATCAACAGAAGGTCAGAAATCGGTGTTACAACAAAACCTTGCCTTTCACAAGCATGTCTTCAGGAGCTACAGGAATATGGATCCAGTGATAAGTTGCTGTGTCAGTGTGTATTCATGTTTTAGTCTAAGCACCTGGTTAAGAAGGTAGGCCTCCTGTATAGGTGAAAGGCAAAGGTATGGGTAGCTTTTCAATTATTCTTAGAAGAAACCATCCCCCCTCAAGTGCAGAAATTGCAATGAGCTTATCTCCTGCATACCTGCAACTAGATGGTTAGGTCCTATATCATCTCCCCTAGACACAACTATGTAGCAGTGTCACCTATCTCCCTTTATAGGCAATGAGGAGAGTTAGACCCTTCGAGATGCACCTATGTATTCATCCCTTATTTTGCACCAACTCATCTCTTCAAAGACTGAAGAAATTCAGACAATTCACTCAAGTTAGATACACTCAGGCTTGAGATGTCAGGCACAATTAACCCCATGCTTACCACTTCATGTGACGAATCCCTCAACTAAACACAGCTTTCCTTGGCTAATCATAAAGGTATGCTTCAAAACCATGCACCCTGCTTGCTGCAAATAATGCAATCAATTTTTCTCTGTTTCAGAAATGCACTGCTAAAATTCACCACCTTTCTGTGCAACCAGTATTTACAGCTGGGCATGCTTTCCACAGTCCTCCTTCCAGTGAGGTGCCAGCACTGACTTAGCTTCTGCCAAACGGCCCACATAGTGCTCTGCTGTCATGATGGAAGGACTTGGCTTTTCTCCTGCATTCTTTCCAGGCATCCATGTAAGAGACTTAGAACGGATGCTGAGGATTAGATATACATAATACCTCCAAAAAGATTGAACAGAAAGGAATATATTAATGCAACTAACCACATCACACCAGTGCAGGCCAAAAATATTCACCTCAACAGACAAAAGCAGGAATGGTAGAGTGTGTTTGATTTGTGGCTAAGCAACAACTCAGTATAAGTGATCTAAATCACAATGATTTAGATGTTCTTGATATCTAAACTTACATTGTATTGAGAACATTACAGTGCAACTCCTCTAGCATCCAATTCTGTTTAGCTGCAGTTGTACATATTAACTTCTCTACAACACTGGTTCTGTCCTCATGCTGCCAAGCCTCATGTCCCTCCCTAATACAAAATTATGAGGGATTTTTTTTAATCACAAATCAGACACAACAGTCTGCTAAATCAAGAAATTAACTTTAAGAAAAGCAATAGGTTTTGAGACTCTAGAGTACTTTGGGGTCACATTTTCTGTCTTTCCTCCACAGCAAAGAGGATCACAAATATACATTAAAAGAAAAAAAAAATAGAGCAAGAGAAAGAAAATTAGAGCAGAATCACTTGCCTCCAGCATCTGGCTCTTGAAGAGAAACATACGTGACTACCATTTTTTCATTACCCTCCACTCATACGATCCTTACCACCCTCTATTAGATGGAGAGTCTCACTAGATGATTCACAAAGCTCCCTGTCTGCCAAGTACATTAGGGGCCATATAATTTTACCCTTTGATTATAAATACTGTTGTTATGTAAGGATGTGGGCACACTTACCAGGTCATCATTTCTTTGGGGAGGCAGCGGTCCTGAATTGCAAGCTGTAGTCAGCAACAAACTCTGCCTGATGTTCTGCTAGTTAAATAATGCTTAAATAAGAATGATATCAAAGTGATAAATACAAGCCCCCTTTGCTTTGCTCTTTTCATGGCCTCAGTCTACATTTTATGTCAAAATGTACTGTGAAGTATTGTAGACAGTGCCGATAACAGAAACTGAAATTATGGCTGCCTAACATTCTCAATTATAACCTTATTTTCAATCATGTATAACTTTGCAAAAAACAATGCTTCAAGCTGGTTTAAAGGAGGGGATCAGTAGTTAAGTTAATCTGTTCCTGAGAGGAAGGAAAACTAGTCTTTAATATCATATTTAAAAAGAAAATAAAAAAACCCACAAGAATATTCCAGTGATTTTTTTCAAGCATCCATACATTTTGCTGCTCCAAATCTAGCATTCATAAGTTTGTTAGGGATTGTCCTAAAAAACAGAAAGTACTTATTTCACAAAGCCTATGGGAACAACGAAATGAAAAACCCAAAACCAACAAACAAACACCAAATAACTTTCAACTTATTTACAGGAGCAAGGGTCACAGCCAACGGGGAACATGCCCCAGGACCATGATTCAGACCTCTGCATGTTGTGTTAGCTCAATTGCACTGAGCAGGGTCATCCATTCATCTCTACTTCCTCAACAAATGGAGTAAACAGCAAATTTGAGGAAGAAGGGGTGGGTTTAAATAATGAAGTGCTTGAGAAGTAATTTTTTAAAACAGTGAAACTGTAGTCTTTCTGTTCCTCTTTTTCAGCTGCTCTCTGCACACCAGTATGCAAATTTGTGTAAAGCTATGCAAATACAGGACCCACTGCGTTCTGTTCCCTGGGTGCATCCCAGCACACTGCACTCCCTCTCCCTTCAAGGACCAGGCTGCACCCCCTCTCTGCCTTCCTGACCACAAACTCCACATTTAGGAATTGGGGGAGAAGCTGCAGTACTGTGTTGTAGCAGGTTGCACCAACATACCAAGAAGGGGAAATTCATTTTTCCAAGCCTCATATCACTCACAGAGATGCCCTGTCCTTATGCTGGAATTTGCACTGGGATATTAATTCCCCGCAGAAACTAATACTGAGCAAGGCTTATAGTTTCTACAGTGAGGGACTTTCTGTTTCAGACAGGATAACTGAGGTTTTGCAGGTTATTTTGGGGTATTACACCCCTCACCTCTGTACCTGTGCTATAGGAGATGCAGGCAGACCTTCTCTGGCCACCTTTCAGACTGCCTCGGACACATCCTCGCACTTGGCTGTGCTGACCCTGACCCATCTCAGCCACACAGTGCACAAAATAGCCCTGCAAAACACTGGAAAACAGAAGCTGCATCTCCTCTCTCTATCCCAAAACACACTTGCCTTTCCCACAGTGAATTCTGTTCACATGGATAGCATGGCTCCTGAGCACTGAGCACTCCTTCTCCGCTCGCCAGCTGCTTGCTCCTGACACACCCTGACAAAACACATCTCCTACCAGGTACTCTTCACTTGGCACCTCACCTCTGCACCTCTAGCTCTGCATTTGTGTTCCTCTTCACTTCCAAATTCACAGGGCAAAAGAAAAACAACCCCCAAATCTCACAGACTGGAGTTAAAGCAGAGCTT
>JAWWMP010000041.1:70006448-70031448 GCA_035047865.1 Dendrocincla tyrannina | reverse complement strand
GTCTACCACTCGCAAATCAGGCTACGTGAATAGCAAAAAGGTTTAGCAAGCTGGGGAAAAAAAAAAAAAAAAAGGGAAAAAAAAGGGGAAAAAAAAGCTTAATCAAAGGGCCAGGAGACGTTGAAATTGCTGACAGGTTTCCCTGCCTCTCCCAAAGGTGTCAGCATCACTGTTCGACTATGCTCTAAGAGGCAGGTTGCCTGGTCTTACAGCCCTCAGTGATCTGCAGAAAGAATTTCAACTCAGTTCATTGCCAGTTGGTGCCTGTGTAACTGCAATAAGGTAAGATTCAGTTGCAGTTTATCTTCTTGGTAGTAGTGTACTTAACTTCAGGTGCATATGTGTTTGTCTTTTGTGAAATGTGGCCATTTATCCTGATGTTGCCTTATAAATCTTTCTATTATGCTCTTCAAGCTGTTTCTGTGGCTCTTGGTATCAGCATGAAAACTTAGGAGGCAGAGACTGGGGGAGCAGAGGGAGGGCTGCCAGGAGTTACGTAACTAAAGTTTTTTGGCTATTTTGAATAAGCAGCTGAAGGCTTTGAAGATAACATCTGATCACTTTCAAACTTTAAAGTGACTACAGCAATAATTTTTCTTTAACGCCAGCTAAATCTTTGGAATGGGAAGATGATTATGGTCTCTAAATGCAAAAGATTACCCGCATCTTCAATGACAGCTTAAGTGAAACTTACAGTCTTCACCATAATCTGCAAAAGAAAGTAGTAGCTAAATACACATCTGTAATTCTAATTGCACATCAGACCAACTTTACCTGCAGGGATAAAGTAGTGCAAGGCCAATATAGAAACAACATGGTGCTCATCTGCTGTGGTGCACTAGGATGAAATAGCATATTGACCCTGAATCCATACTCTGAGTAAAAGCAATTGTCATTCTGCCACTGTAACACCTTGTTGCCAGTGGCGATGTAATTAAAGCTGTGAGGACTCATTTTCCATTCTTATCTCTTAAGCTCGTCTGAATCAGAAACTGTTTGTGGTAACTGAGAAAACGTACTACAAGGCTACATGTTTATGTATGAATTTTTGGTAGTCTATTTTTGTGGGGCGACGAGGGGACAGCTCTAAGCATCTTATTTCCAACATTCATTCTCCTACTATATATATATATATAAAATACAACTTGTGTGTGGAGATATATATGTAATTTTATATATTTGATTCATACACACATATATAGATAGATATATAGGCACACACGCACATACAGTTTAAATTTTACTCACCCCCTTTTCTCCTCTATTAAAATTCCGAATGGCTAAGAGGATTTTCTCAATTTAGTCATACTTTTAATCTTCACTGAAATGAGTGATGACTTCTTATAATAAAAAGTTGACAGGCTTACATTGCGCACCGGTGGATTAGTTTCCCTTGGTGATGAGGTTTTCTTTTGTGCGCCGTGTGTCTGTTTGATGGAGGTTTAACAGAAAGCATTTTGGCAGAAATTGGATGCAGCAGGGATCATCTGGAGATGGCTGCTGTTCGATATTAACTGCACACAGTAACTTTTTATTTATTTTTTTTTTTTTTTTATTCTTCAGCCAGGTGACAGAAGCAGCCAAAGCATGTTTTCCCCTACTGAAAGAAATAGAAGCATTTGGGGGGCGATTGTGAAATCAAATGTATGTGCACAGTATAAACCTACTTAAGTTTAATTTGCTTTTGGCCATTGTTTAACAAAGACAAGTAAGTAAGGTGTTCTCTGAGAGAAGTCATCAGACCCATTAACATCTGCCACATACACCCTTTTTCTTAAAAATAATAATAAGCCCCCCCCCCGGAAACAGTTTTTCATTGTGGGGGCGGGGTTTAGTATGAATTTGTACAGCATCCTGTTATAACAACTGTGTTTCCTTAGAATGGATATGGGCCTAATTATTTCTTGGAAGAAAAAAAAAACAAATTAATTTTTACATCTTTTTAAAGTTTCTGCTGGGTACATGGGAGCACAAACAAATGTAATTACTTCCCAGTATTGTCAGCAATGTTGTTTTTAAGTGTGGTAAAGACATGAGACCATTTCAATGACAATTTGAGAGGGATCCAGTACTTGCTCTGAGCCACCTGTACGTGCTCTGACATCCATGTTGATAGCTGACATCTCATTCTGTATCAACTGCCTGATTAGTTTCTAATTCTGTGTCAATAATTGTACAGACACAAAATGAATCCTGAGTAGGACTGAGTAGTCAAAGGAAGCTCTTCTCCAGCTCTTCTGAGTGCAAAGCCAAGGTCTGACCAGGCTTTGTCCAGGAGTTGTCTAAATTTGCTACTTCACCAAAACCTAATTTTCCCAAATGCATCTGAAAAAATTCCATCCAGTGTTAATTCTTTGTAAGACTTTTGAAATTCAAGCTGTTCTGCCATACTTGCATCCATAAGAACAAGCACAGATTCACACTGTGCAAGGACTGTTCTTTCAGAAAAAACGCTGCACAAGTACAACATGAATTCAACATTGGTTGAAACCAGCTACATAAATAATTCTAAAAAGTTCAACAGAAACAGCATAATATATTTTAGAGTTTGCCATGCTCATCATGAGTGCTCTTAAAAATTTGGTTCTAGGTGTCCAGGTACGATTGATTTCAATTTTATTTAAGGAATTTATGCCAAGTGCCAAATAGTTACCACTAGAATAATAATGAGCAGCATCTGAGCACTTTTAGTACTTTAGAATTTAATCTGACATTTTAAAAATGCAGTTGTTTGGTTTTTTTAAATAATAAAAACAATAGTCTCTTTTCTATTTCACTGAACTTTTGAGAACAGAGGCAACATGTTTATAATAGAGATAGGAAAAGCTTAATCTGCACTTACCTCTGGTTCAGACAGCCAGCAGTGACAATCCTGCTTTTCTTGTCAAGTTTCAAGAACTCACAATCCTTAATTTAAACACTTGAGAAATCTATGGAGCCTGTCAGTCTAGTTAATGAAGCCTCCTCCTTCCTCTTTTTTAAAAAATCTGCCTTTCTTTAAAGACCACTTAAGGCATATCTCTGATTATACAAACAGGTTCTGTCCTAGAAGAGTGAATAATCCAATAATACCTCCTTTGACTTGTTTCCCTCACCACCTCCAACAGTTCACTAGAGAAATATATCTTCCTTAAAGCTAAGGAGCTAGTTTAAATAAAGAACATATATATGCCACTTTCAATACAAAGAGTGTGCCATACCTGATGCAAGTCACTGCTTTGATTAGAGGACTTCTTGATCTTGGGTCATTTAGAAGGTTATCTACATGAATTAATAATCCCTTTAGATTCTTTTACATATCTATCAAAATATACCCATTTTTTCAGATATTTGCAAGACTTGGAACTGCTTGCTCAGCATCACAGCATATATGAGAGCATGCATATACAACACAAGAAGAGATGCCGCGCATTCAGCTGCTCAGAAAGTTAGAGCACCTAATTAGAGAGACTTTAGCTTCTTAGCATTGGTACTTTAGAATAGTTCAAGCATTTTATTAAAGAAATCAGGTGTTGAATTAAGACTGATACGTCACTGTGCTAAATGCTGTGAAATATGTATTGATATATCTTTCTCAAGGAATTTAAAATCCCTGTTGGGACAAAACATTATTTTACACGTGCTACAAGATTATACTTTTTTTTTATCTATTTTCTATTATAATCACAGACACCAAGAAGGAAAAACATGTGTAGCAGGAACATGAGGTCACATCGTTGGGTTGTTTGTACAAGCTATTTAAATGCGTAGAATTAGTAAATACTAATGGTCAGATTGGCTGTCCATTGGCAACATTCAATTCTGATAATAATTCCTATAGCTGTCCCAACAGAACAGAAGCTTGAGATGAAATATTTACATCAACATTAATTAACATAACGTGAATACTAATTACTTTGTCATCTGTATGCACTGAGAAGAGACAACATGAAATATAGCAGATATGAAAGGATTTATGACCCTTGATTACTGCAACTGGCATCACAGCTGGTAGTGAAATTATGACCAAACAAGAGTAGAATTGGAAGCAGGAGGTAGGAGCAAAGATCTTGAGACCAAGTTTAGATCAAATAGAAAAGATGTGGAGCTACAGAGAGATCTCTTTATAGTCTATCACAATCAAAATTATGGATCGGAAGAGCTACGTTAATCAGCAGTATCTTGAATATGTCACAGGAATGGAAGCTGATTGACTTCAAGAAGATCAGAAAACATTCCTATACAGGCTCAGACAAGGCAGTAGAAGATGAGCAATCTGAGTGTGGAATTTCTTAAGTGAAATCTTGCATCGGAGAAACTTCTTAGTAGTAGAGGTAGATGGGTGGGAAGACAGGTTTGCTGTCAGAAAAAAAGGAGTCAAAAGATGGAAGGCAATCTCAGAAAATGGTGGCTCAATAGGACATAAATAACAGCAAAGCAACAGTATTGTCTACCATGACCAAACTTTGGA
Organism: Dendrocincla tyrannina; assembly: GCA_035047865.1. NCBI lineage: Eukaryota > Metazoa > Chordata > Aves > Passeriformes > Dendrocolaptidae > Dendrocincla > Dendrocincla tyrannina. The sequence goes on along the minus strand of JAWWMP010000041.1, from coordinate 70,026,998 downwards.
AGGAAGAAGAAAAACAAGTCACTTCAGCTTTCTGAATTTTAAAATAATAAGTCTGCTTAAAGATCATGTCAGGATGAAAGACAAACGCAGGATGACACCAGTTAAGAGCAGAGAAGTAGTTTTCTGAATCAGTAATGTAAATATGGTACCATCTCTTATGTGAAGATCAGCCAAAAGGTTTTCATCTGGTCTTAGGAGGTATCCAGAAATTCTCATTTCAAATACCTTTGATGAAAGGGCTTGGATTTATCACTTGGTTTGTAAGTGTGTGATAAAACCTTCAATTTAATACCATAAGACAGAGTAAATATTGTCTTTTCATGTATAGGGCTATCAATGTAGACTTGGACATTAGATGCTTTTACTGAGGCTTTGGAAACTTGGCTTCTGAGTGCATTGTATGTATAAAGCTGTGGAAGTCTTTCATCTAGATGTATAGCTTGATGTCTGTTTTAATTTTCAGAGAACTTATCCTGAAGGATTTTGAGTTCAGTAAATGTTGTTGATAGGGATTTTCTATTTGTGTACTGCACTTACAAAGCCCAAATCTTTATACTTTTTTTTTTAAATTAGTATATTTTACTGTCAAATGTGAAATGGTTGAGCTATTCTTAAATTGGAGCAATTTTCATCTCACTGAAATTCTTCATTATCACACCTCCTGGAAACTGAGAATACTTCAGGCTGTGGGCTGGAGATAGTTGCAGACATTCTGGTGTAAAAAAAGTTTGTGCAGTATAAAGCAAGAGCTTTACCTGTATGCCAGAAGGTTTATTTGGAATACCAAAATCACAGTTAAAACATTGTTAAGAATTTTCAGCTTGGATTGAAATTAAAAGAAAACTGTCACTTACCAGAAACCTTGCTTTTTATCCGGCCCCTAGGAAAGACTGTTCTGTGAGCATGGCTGTTCACTCAATCTCATTCATGTTATCAGTCTCTTTTACAACTCCCTTAATTTTTGGAAGACGCAAATGTTGGGTTTTTTCCGACTTGCTTGATATTCACAATTCTGTTAGTATTTGTCAGTCACAATTTAACTATTTCCCTTCCAGACTGCATTAGGTAGCATGAAAAGGGTACAATTAAAGTTGATCCTTGGAGGAGTTCACAGTTAGATCTAAAGTTGGAGGTTTGGATGTGTCTCTCAACAAAACTTACAACAGGTGAAACCCCCTGGCCCTCGTGCAAAGTCCTGAACCAATGTCCCTGGGTTGATTGCTGCAAACAGGTCCGGGAGCCTGAGGATGAAAGTCTGCCCTTTGCCCAGAAACAGCAGTTCACTGGCCATCAGTCTCACAAATGCCATTTCTCTCTCCACATGACCTGAAATCCAGATTGTGCTGGCCTGGTGTATTGATTCCAGTTTTCTCTCTGGCTAGACTCTCTTTGAGCATAGTCCAAAGTGAAAGGTTTGAAGCTGACTGGTAGCTAATGTGATGCAGTTTCTTCCTTGAGGTAAAAAAAGGACCTGCCCTGAAAGCGCGATTGATTAATTCAGCCAAGAGAAACATAGTTGCTCAGGATAACTAATGCCACAGCTCAGAGCCAGAGGCCAGGATGAAACAACATTTAAGTTTCCACTGCTTCTGGAGATGTAAATTTGATTTCTGTAATGAAGGCCAAGGTGTTTGTTGATCAGTAGGCAGGGTCTAAATCTCGGTGATGTGTGAACACAGTCCTTGACAGGGACACCCCTCAGCCCTGGAAGGGCATCAATCGCCCCGTGTTTGCTTGCAATACGTGGCCACAGACGCTTAAACCGGGGAAGCCCGGGAAGAAAGCACATCACCACTCTTGATGCTTTTGATACCAGCAAATAATGGAGGGACTGGAGTCCTGAGCCCACACATGACACATGTCCATGGCTGTGTGTCCAAATGGGGTAGTGGAACCAGGCACACGTTAGTTCCACTGGGACAAAGTTACCCCCTCACAGCCCGTGTGCTTGCGCTGAAGTCACAGGTGTAAGGGAGGTACAAGTCAATACAGCACTTGGCTTAGTGTATTTCACATACATATTTAAAGCAGAGTGGCTTTGCATGATACTTTCTAGCTTTATTACATGAATTCATATGTTCCTGCTGATGTAATTCTCCTGAAAGGTATAAATAATGGATATTCCTCATAAGCAGTTGACCCCCTGGAAAGACTGAAATCAGAGAGAGGGAGTTTGAACTACCTCGCACAATTCAGCTCGCACCTGCACTCAAAGTCACCGGATAAAAGTCAGCTAGAGGAATGCCTGCAATGTGTCATTGCCTGCTGCCTCCAGTGTCACTCTGGTCACCAGCACCAAGGAGTCTATTAGATGGAAAAGACAGGGAGGAAAACAGTTCAAGTAATGTAGCTTGTTAAACTACTGCCTTTCAAGTCTTTGAGAGCACTTGGATTCTATATTTTTTTTAACCAAGAACAATCATTTTCTAACAGAAGGGGCCTTTTGTGATAACTCCCCCTTTCCCACAGCCAGCTACAAGAATAAAGGAAACATTTCTCAAATATTGCCAATTCTGAGGCATTTTAATCCTTTGTGAGTCAGACTACCAAATCAGACTAGACGAGCCTAAGTTCCCTCAAAGTCCTCATTCCACTTAAGCACAGTATAGAAAAAATGCAGGGAAACAGCAGCAAGGGCTGTTTTCAAAAGGCTGATAGATTTTGCAGGAGTAAAAAGTGTTACAAAAAGCTCAGTCTTGTCCACTGTCCTTACTAATGTGTCTGGTCTACATAGTGTAGCTGCTTCCAATCTGAAGGTGTGGGGATTTCCTTACCAAAATAGCTCTTGCTTCACTTTTTGGCAGATCCTGCTTGTGCATGGTTTGAGAGGACTGGCTAGGGCTGGACAGAGGGGAAACAAGATGGCTGTAACTTTTTTTTAACACTGTTTTTTTGTTTTGTTTTGTTTTTTTAAATCTGGAAAGAAAATTCAACTTTTATTTTTCCAAACAAGTTTGAATTTCTCAGCTTTCCCATCCCACAGGCATTGTACTTTCTAAACAACAAACTAGTATAACAAGTGCTAGTTGGTGTTACTTAATGGAAATGTTTCAGTATTGGTAGAAAAGTAGCTGTTGGGAGGTTTTAATCACTGAATTTGGTCTAAATTTGCACCACACAGGGTTAGGGAAAAGCTTTTATTTTTAGACTTCTGTTGCTCTCCTCGTCTAACCACTGGAAGAACAGCAGATAGTATCAGGAACAACACTGGTGTATCCAAACAGCAAAGCAGCTAAGCAGTATTATAAACTTGAGAAGGTTCAGCTTCATAAATTGAGAAATGCAAGTGCTCAAATCAATTAGGCGCTCCTTGGTGGTACATGGGCAACCAAAGAAATGCACACTCGGGCCTGGTTTAGCAGGAATGTGGGCAAATCAGCCCTCTGTTCCTCCTGACCCAAACAAATTTAATACAGCTCTTTTTAGAACAAATACAGTTCGATTTTTTGTTGGTTTGGTTTGGTTTTTTGATTCACACACTGAGATAGCCTGACTTTTTTTAAAAGCACTGATGTTAACAGAATATTACTCTGGATTTGCACCTTTGTAACTGAGATGCGACTCCAGCCCACTGTATCTGGTATATTCCCCCCTCCCACCACGGTTGGTTATAGTATAAACATATCCTGCTTCTTTCATACAGCCACCTGCCATTTTTGCTTTATTGCTGCCAGAAGGTTTAAAGGATGCTTTTAAATATCTTGAAAGTTTCCTGTTGATAAGAAAAGGTGGTTTTAGCACTTTTAAGTAAACAGTAACACACAAACATCACAAATCATGCTTTTTGATACAATCTACATTAGCTACATGAAGCATGAGGGACAGGACTGTAGGGGGAAGAGGAAAAAAAAACCTACTCAATTTCTGGCAGGGAGATCTAGGAAAAATTAGTTGCAAAATGTGGGGTGGATATCTACTGCTATATATCAAAACAATCAACCCAGAATTTGAAACAGTCTTTCTACATCTTTAGTCTGGGTAACAGTCTTCAGGCAGTTCTGCAGGTGGGACAGATGGTTCTGCAGCAGATAGGTAATACTTGTGAGCATTTTAATCTATTGAAATCTACAGCTTGAAGGAGAAAAATACCTGTTGATGTCCAGGAGGACAAAAATGGGTAACATGGGTACTTGGAATATAATTTCTGAAATTTTACTGCTATTTCTAGACAGCTGACATACTGAGACTTAAAATTCATTGATGTATGTTTAAACTCTGTCATTCAAAACAAATGCATTCAACGCACAGCAAATTAAAGCTTAGGTGACCCAAACAGAAAATGTTTATTATAAATCATGAGTACAGAGAATGGATTCAGACTCTAAATGTGACCTCCTGGTTGGGTATCTACAAATATGTATTCTCTGACAAGAATCACAAGCTTGGGAATGTCAGCAAAGTGCCAGATGCATAAAGCCCAAACTGACAAGTGTTAAATTTATAGTCTCTACATTTCAAATAGTTCCTAAAAGTGTACAAAGAACAATTAAAACAGCAGCTTTGGGGAAAAAGTGAATGATGTGGTCACACCAAAGTGAATATTCATGGCAGAGGACTCAAAATACATTTAGTCTTCTCTCTGCCCATTTAAGAGCTTTCCGTGATAAACTTCCTATTTCCAAAGGAGTCTCTGAGTATCTGTGATTCAGAATACTTTAACCTATGAAATATATAGTCTGACCTATTTTGGTTGAACATTTTTGTTGTGATTTTATGCAGGATTAGTTTGACTAGATGAATAAAGCAGGATAGTTACTGCTTCTGAATTACATTTTTATCAGCCTAAATAGAAGGCAGGATTTGGTCCTCTTGTTTGATGTGTAATCTGAGTCAAGTGTTGACTGTTGCCAAGGGTTCCATGTCTGTCCACTTGCTATTCTTGTGCCATTCACATCTTGATCCAGTGCCTAGCAGGCTGTGAATTGAGTTGGTTACTATCTTGATGGAAAATTAGCCCATCAAACTACAGATCATGAAGGTATATGATTCCCTGATTCAGCCCTGAAGGAAAAGATGGGAACACAGCAGTGGGGAGGGAAGGGCTGGTTCTCTCAGCAGAAGTTTTCAGCTATGCCAAATTCAGCGTAAATCTGTGCTCTGAGGATGCAGGTCTATGGGTATCAGAGCCATCCAAGCAACCACTCCCCCTTTCACCCTCAGTCCTTGCCTACTCAGAGCTGTGTGATCACATCCACTCCTTTCCATTGCTTTTTGATCCTTACTGGAGTCTGTCATCAGCCGCTTTTGTTTAATAACTCAGTAGAAAGTTATTAGGCTGGTTTTGCTAGGCATCTTTTCTGGAGTGTGCCTTTTAAGAGATCATGCAGGCATGTGTGCTGGCACATGGTGAGGGAAGATCTGGAGATGGGATAGTGAGGAGGAAGGGGAAAGGGGAGCTTTTAAGAACACTGAACTGTTAGACACTCTGTTAGTTGAGCCTGGGTTTGGACAGCTTGGAAATCAGAAAGTAAAATGTCCATCTTCAATGCATAAAGTCACTACAAAGAGGTAACACTTGCTTCTTACCCAAAGGTCAATAAGGGGGGGAACCAAGAAAAACATGGTTTAATTTACTTCAAAGGGAATTTTTAAGTGGTGTCTGCATGGAAAAGATTTTTAGCTTTGTGGCTAGACCCAGTTTAGATAAACACTTGGGGGAGGTGCTACGCAATGTTACTCCCTCTTGGTGAAGAGAGGTCAGCTAGATCATCTCCTGTGATCTTTTCAACTCTGCTTTCAGATGACTCTAGCAGTACTGTTCTGATACAGGTTCAAAGAGATAAACTTAGTTTTTTCAGATATCAAAATAGACAGCTTCATTCATAGAAATATATTCAGAACAGGAAAATACAAAGATCAAGCTATCCATCTGTAATTCAAGCAACATTTGCTTGTATAACTCATTCATTTGGACAATTTACAAAATTGCCCTGGCTGTAGTCCTATTTGCATGATAACAACAGCTGATGAAAGTTCTGGGAGCAGGAAGGATGGCTCTGTGATGAAGGCCTGGAGCTAAGTTAGGCAGTCAAGAACATACCTTCTCATGGGGTGAAAGTGAAAATTTTGCATGAAAAGCAAGCGGATATATTCAATGCAAAGGGCCCAAACCTATTCTTACTCAGATGGCCTTAAAATCATTTGACTTGGGGAGAGGACATGAAACGGGGAGTCAAAAGACCCTGAAGCGCCGATACCATCTCTTTTCACCTTCCCACCTTTATTTCTTTTGCTTGTTAGGGCTTCGAATTGGTAGACTAACACCCTCACCTAATTCCAAGTTTATCAGCCTACCTTCCTGCGGCAAGCAAGGATGGATGGATGTCTTGCTGCACCATGGCACAATTCCCAGTGGGACAGACCCTGTACCTCTGCCTGCAGGGTCAGGACACTGATCACAGCAGTAGCAAAACTGTCCCCAAAACCCTTCCTATCCTGCCCTGACTATTTCCTTGTTCAGTTCCCCCTTGAGCGCTCAGTCTGCCACTTCTGGAGAGACCATGTGACTAAACAGCAGCCTGAACCAATCTGAGCTTACAACAGAAATTTTACAGAAGAGCCAAGGTCCTGTAAATAGGTGTGCCAGACTCATTTAGGAAAGGGTCCGGCAACAGAAGACTGAGTATAGTGAGAAGCTAAAAACTCTTTGTGCTGGCTTTCCTATGAAAGCAACAGTCTTTGGAAACTACAGCCTCAGCCAGGGGCTCCTGTACTATGAATTAAAACCAACATTTGAATAACAGGAATTACTCCTTTTTACTTAATTGGAGCTTCCATCAATTTGTACCAGAGCAGTAGAGGAAAATTTGGGTTAGGATAAACTTTTCAAGTTGTCACAGTAAAATTGTTATGGGAAGATCGAGATATGTCTCCAGTGGTATGGATAGAATATTTATCTTTAAGAGGAAAACAGGAAAATGTTGGGTTTGCAAGTGCTTTTTTTTTTTTTTTCCACTCCCCTGTATCTTCAAAAGAAAAAAGGAGAAAGTTCCAGCTATAAAAGGTATTCGTCAAGAACAGCCATCGGCCAGCACCACAAATGAGCAACTCCAGTGTGAAAACACTTTCAAAGTTCTAAATGAGTTGTCCCTGTGGTAATAAAGAAAGGCTGTTTTACAGCATGACAGTATGTAAGACAGCATTGTCAGCTATAGTTTATTTAAAGCACAAGGCCTGTAACAGGAAAATAATGACTTTAATAAAATTTACTATTGACTTTGTAGGCTAAAATCTTTCTGTCATCAGGAATACAGAAAAACAACCTGCCTGAAAGCCCTTCACTTAAATATATTCCTTTAATATTTCAAAGCAACTTGTGAATTTTTTTTTTAATATACATGCTACTTCAAAAGATACTGTAGTGGGGTGGAAATTAGTATTTTTAATAGAAAGTTGGAATTGCTTACATAAGGGAAAAACTGGTAATGACCTATGACACTGTCTACTGAAAGCAACATTTGAGGAAGCTGCAAAAGCAGTTAATGCAATTCCTTGAAAAGCTGTATAAAGCTATGTCACAAATGAATGATTTATAAATTACTGAACGTCCTTCTCATCTAGAGGATATCTTTTAATCATGCGCTGTAGTTTTCTCAGAGTGAACTCCAAAGAGCCTGCTGCAGAGATACACAGAAATCTGCAGCATGTTAACAAGGTTGGGGTCACTTCTAAGAATTGGGGGGGAGCAAAAAAATGAAAAATCCTCACATTCGGCATGATTTTACTTTCCAGCCAATTTGATTAAATGCACTATAGCTTGCTGGTTGTGTGTGAAAGGTCACGCCTTTTATATGAAAAACTGCAGAATTTTCATTCCTTTAATGTTTTTTTACATAGTTAAAATAAACTGTGGTAAAAAGTTTCCCAACAGCGTATGACAGCTCAATTTAGAGGTGAAACCTTTTAATAAAATCTCATGAAATGAATGCTTTGGTTTATGCACTCTGTTTGTGTTTCCCACTGGAGTGCTTAGCATTGTGAAGCAGTGGTTTCTTTCTTTACTGCTGCAGAGCAACATCATGAGGGAGAGTCTGGAGCTTTAGAACAGAGAGGATGCAGCTCAGCTGCGGTAAAATTGTTGATGGAGGAATCTTAATTTACAGCGAAAATGCTTTCCTCTTGACTTTAAAAAAATGCTATTGTGCATTAATTTACATTGCAGATAATTAATTAAAAATGAAGAAAAATATTCCACAGAGGCTTTTTAGAAAGGACTCTGGGGTCCAGAAATAGTATTAAGAGGGGAACCAATTAAAGATTTATCTGAGAATGAATAATTTTGCTAGGACTTTGGTAGTGGAACTGGCTGAAGTTATATTTGTTGCAGCTTTGCCTTGTGTCACGTACATCCACAAAATCCTTCTGTTTGCTAAGGGACATATCAAGGAAGAAGTAATCTTTCCATAAGAAAGCATGGTGCCTGTCTTCCCTAATATACTGCATAAGTACCACTAAAAAAAGTAGCAGTACATTTCCTGAACTCCCAAAAGTTTAAATGGACATTACATAGGAAATGTAGTTTGTTCCCATGTTCAGAAATGCAGAGTTCATGCACTGTTTGAGAACTAGGATGGCTAAAAGGGTGAGAATCAGAGCAGGACCAAGTCTGAGACGAACAACCACAGGAATTATACTGTCTCAGCCCATCCATACACGTAAAGAATAAAGTAACTAGAGATGTTGAGAAACCTTATTTTTATATGACCATTCAAAAACTTACAGGTAAGAAGCGTGCTACCACTTAAAAATATTGAACCAAACTTTTAAAATAAACTGTAAAATACAGTGCAGATTTTCTGGATGTCACACGAGGGGAAAGGAAGACTAAAATCTCTGTCCAAGATAAACACTTAAGGTGTTCTTCCTTCACTTTGTCTCCCATCCACTTTAATCCCTATCTCAAACCATGGCACTAAGGACTTAATTTAGGAGTGACCCAATGCAAACGATGTGCTTATGCTTGATCTGTTGCAGGAATAAACCCCAGGCCTGATATTTAAATCAGTATTTCACTTCTGAAATAAGATGTTGAATCCATTTTTAAAAGACCCATTTTTTGAGACATATCAGCCCTCAGAAATTTCTATCCTCTTTAGCAGGAAATGCTGAGAGCTCATTGCTTGGAGAAAAAATCAGGACTAAAGAACCTCAGCCTAAGTTTTGGAGTATGTCTTAGACTCCAACTTTTCAAAGTCTTGCCCTTGCATTTTATTCAAACTGCAAGAGGATAGTTTTATTAATTTCAGCTGGAGGTTATTTTGTCTTTTATCTTATTTTTCAAGACATGTCTGAGCAGAGGGAAAGACTTCAAATCTACATCTCATCAACTTTAAGAATCTATTTTTTTTTTATTTTTTTTTTTAAGGCAGGATTCATATAATGTAAAACACAGGACCTTTATTCATTAAACTCTTCCCTGGGGTCCCAGAAACTCAAGTCTTCCTACTGCATACTGGGCAGAAGGAGGGAGATCAGGCAAGACATGGGAAAAAAAACCCAGCCATTTTCAGGAAGATCTTGTTATCTTTTACGCCTTTTAGGGATGTACCTACTTCATTCTGTAGTTGTTCACTTTGCACTTTTGTGACATTGCTTTGCTGCTCAGTAAAGATATTGGCAATTATGAGCCCAACTGCAGAAACCGTATTCCCTCCTAAATAAAAATATACATCATTTCACAAAGATGTGCCATGTATATAAGGCTTTCAACTGTACAACTGAAAAAAAAAAAAATATAGTCCTGAGAGGTGAAATAGTCTGCCTAGGCCCCTTCTAGTCATACCTTCTAAGCCTGAAGACAACTAATGGCTTCATGTCATAGTATACAAATGTGAGACATCTGAATTATCTAAGATACTGGATGGCCTAATTCCAGAACACATATGATCCTTAAATATTTACTGCTTTGAAGGATTACACAGCTAATTATGGAGCCAATGAGGCAGGCTCTCTGCTGGACCTCATACTTGCAGAGAATATACTTGGAAGAATTGGTTGGGAATGGAAAAGTCAGGGCAGCTTCACTGAAGTGACCATGAGATGGTGGAGCTCAGGATTCTGAGAGGTCGGGAATGAGGCAAAAAGCAGGATCACAGCCTGTGGCTTCTAAAGAGCAGACTTTGCCCTTGGCAGGGACCTGAGTAGAGGAATCCCATGGGGTGTGGTCCACCAGAGAAGCTAGTTAATTTTGAAGGATCACGTCTACCAAGCTCAAGAGCAGTCCACCCCAAAGCTCAGAAAATCAAGTCAAAGAGACAGGAGGCCTCCATGGATTAACAAGAAACTCCTCATAAAACTCAAAAGAGCAGGAAGAATATAGGAGGTGGACATAAGGTCAGAAGGAATATAAAGACTGAAGTATGCCAGGATGGAATTAGGAAAACCAAAGCCTACTCGGAGCTGAATCTAGTAAGGACAACAAGAAGCACTTCTATGGGTATATTAAAAGTGAAAGGAGAACCAGCATGGGGCCAGTGCTAAATAAGTCAGGAGACTGGTGACAGGCTTTATGGAAAAGGCTGAGGTCCTCAATACCTTGGTCTTGACTGGTAAGACCTGGCTTCAGGAATTCCAGGCCTCTGAAGCAATCATGACTTACCCTCAGGGAAGGGGCACATAGTTAAGATGTATTTGAAAAATCCAGGCATACACAACTGCATGATGTATAAGCACATGGGCACACTGAGATGCACCCGAAAGAAGGAGGCAAGGCTTCAGCCAAAGCCACCTCGAGACACTGAGTTATAAGCTGCTTTCCGTGATGGGATGAAAGAGGTATTTAAACCCCAACAGTAAAACTTCCTCACATATATTGACCACACAGAAACTTCCTGTTCGATGGGAACAGTTGCAAACACTGACTTCAAAGCAATTCCAGCTGTAGCTGTGCCTGCCTTTACCCTGTTCTGTATCCTATGTGAAAAGAACCCTAATTAGCATATAGAGATGCCCTAGAGCAAATAACATCACAGCTTCTAGTAACTGTTTGGTTACAGTTGTCTAGCAAACCCACAGACTGTAGTAGGAAGTTGTTTTCAGGAAAATCATTTTAGCCTAGATCTGAACATTCATTTTCAGGAAAACTTCTATTTTTCAGTGGGTGTGTTGCCTTTCATTTTTCTGAATTTGTTCTGCAATCAGACAACAAGCAAAAAAATGTTGATTCCATTGTGTTCTGCAATTTCATTGACCAAAGCATAATGCATTCCTTTTTCCTCCAAACCATTTAAGAGGCAGGTAATTTGAGCAATTCTAGCATCTTCCTTGCTTTTGTATTCACACGGTATAAACCAAAATTATGCACAAGATTCATCAAAGCTGAGCTGTGCTGCTAAGAAGTGTGTTACTCAGATATAGAATGAGCCATTTAAAGAAGTTATTGATGCCAACATTAAATTTACAATTATTCATAAAAGAAAACCATTTGAAGAATTCCCCATGCTGCAAGTACACAAAATACTTTGCTACGCATAAGAAGTTACATTTATTAATAGCCTTTTTTGCCAGAATCTCATTTCACCAAAGGAAACTTCATCCTCCAATGGGAATAGGAATCACATGAACGTCACAGATGCTATAAGTTTATTCACCATAACAAAAAAAAAAAAACAACATCAAACTATCTCATAAAAATGATGTTTCAAAGTAGGCAGTTGTCTAGAATGTAGGACACAAGAAAACTTGGATGTAAGAGACTTCTATAATTAATGAGCATTATTAACTACACCTTCCTCCCCCACCCCGCCTAGGGTTCATGCTAAGTGCTAGAGATGCTTCATGCAAATCTTGCTTCTGTAACAAATAATTTGTGTTATATGTGCTGTGAAAATTTCTTTATTGATGTTTTGCTCATTCCCTTGCAGTTATAGTATATAGATATCTCATATCTAGGTCCTTAGTTTTTCAGCCAGCTGGGCTACTACCTTATTTAGAAACTTCTTATGAAGATCATGATTATCGTAGGAACCGAGCATCTCACAGTGGCTGTGGTAGGATGTGTGGTTGATCAGCAGTTCAAAAATCAGGATTATATGAAACTAGGAAAGCAGAGATTTAGGACTACTTTATTCAGGAAAATAATTTTTTAGAAGTGTAAATAGCTAATTTATGAAAATAGGTGGGTATTTTAAGTGGGATGTTTGTTGCATAGAAGTTTGCATAGATATGAAAATACAGTCATTTAAAACTAGAAATACCTACACTTATAAATTTTAAAGCTTAATTTTTCCTTTCAGTAGGCATTTTTCGAAAAAAGTCAAAGGTAGAAATATAAACCTGAACTGTTATTGAAAGCGGTCAGTAACGAAGTACACAGGGACCATTTATTTCTTCATATACTACTATAACTTGTCTATGTCTCCATTCTCACTAGCAGTTTGTATTTTTGGTTTGGTTTTTTTTTCAAGGATCTCAACCTTTGCATCATTTTATTTAAAATTAAAGATAAAATGGCAGATGAAATGGCAAAAAAACCAGGCTTCAATAAATTTGGCAGGATGATATTAGGGTTTTGGGAGTTTTTTTCTTCATTTTGGAAACAAGATCTCTATAATTTAGACGAGAAGGACGGCTCAGTAATTTCCCATGTGTTGTAGGAGGATTCCCTTTGACTGAATACATACCCCAAAGGGGTGGGGTGGCCATCCTACTGCTAAATACAATTTTCAGGTGGCTCTAGAAATGGGCCACCATCACTACTTTTATCAAAGCAATCTCTCTGTGTTTGTCAAAATCTTCTAAGAAATAAGGAATTCATAGTTTGGTCTTTGAAGTATTCCTTTCATAATAGACTTGTATCCTTCAAATGCAACCAGCTTCTAACTTCCTCTGCTCTCCTGGAGTGCATTAAGACATCTTCTGTCCAAGTTCTCTACACCTATCTTCTTGGATTCTTTGCCACTAGGTTTTTAAAGGGCTGCATCAAAACATAGCTTCAGATTGTGTCCTGCAACCCATTAGAAATTTGTGGACACTCCAAAACATGGCATCTGCTTTTAGATGAGAATTGATGTAGTTTTTTTTCCTGTAAGAAATAGTGCCCTGGAGATGATCTCGAGATTCATGAATATACATTCAAATTGTTGGCTGAGATCATGACAGAGATGAGGAGCAGAGACATGAGTTCATTCCTCTCCAACCTCTTCTGCACAAGATCTAAGTAAAGCAAATCAGATGATCCCTCACATATGTTGTATTCACATTTTCCCTTCTTGCAAGTATCAGCACTAGAACTTTTCAGGACCTGTGAGGAACACACAAAGAAATGCTTAAAACCACCAGTAAAAGCAGCACTGGACTATCTTTAAACTTTTCCAGAGCCAGGTGTCTGGTATTATGAGGACATGACAGCATGTAAGGTGTACATGGTAGATCCATCAAGCAGACTATCTCAGTCACAAGAAAGAAAGCCTAAAGTCTGGCAAACTCTATGTGATCCATGCAGGAGTCCAGGTGAAGCTTACCTATGGGACCACTGTAGAGTTCATGACCACAAAATTGTGCTGAGACTGAGGCTTAAGCAGTCTGTGATCCATGAACCAGCTGCTGTGCATGTGGAAACCCAGCTTGGCTGGGAGCTGTGAGGTAGAATTTTGAACACTCCGAGTGACAAGACTTGGAGTCCCACCTTCCTGAATTTCTATAGTCCATATAAAGCAGTCAGGAATCAGAGACTTGTGAAAGGACTCAAAATATGGCTCTAGGATAGTATAAAAGGGCATCTCTTTAAAGTTAGAACACCCTTTCCAATATGTCTTCATTTAGTGATATCTTTGCATAGAAAAATATAGTTCTGTGGTTCTGAAGTGGTCATGTTGAGTCCTTGATTTTCGAAATTATGCTTTCAAAATATGTACATCTGAAAAATTCAGAACTAATAAATAGAATAGAATAGAATAATTAATAAAATCTGACTTTTTGTTAACTCTGCTTATGGCTTATTGCCAACATAGGCAGTAAACAACCCTAGCTTGGGGTCTGATTTTCTGTTAGTGGTTAGAGTCCATTAACCATGCTCCTAGAGCACCTATTCCAGTTTAGTCTCATCTGAAGGGAATAAATTTCTGTGGAGACCTCACCATGATGAAAACCATGGAGAGCATAGACCAAGATTTTCATGTCAAACTCTCCTGGTCAGGACTAAAATTCCATGCAGATGTAAATGCACCAAGACACAGTCCAGGCTTTTAGATATCTCCTATTACTTCAGGAACTGCTGCTTTTAACTGGTTTTTGGATTATTCGGTCTGCAGTTAAGGGAACCATGACACACTTATGCTGACCTTCATGGCTCTCACTTGAGTCTTTTGACCTAAAAAGTTGGCACTGAATGCTCTATTCTCAGGAGGGCTTTTCCTGACTTGTGTTTATAGTGGTATTCATAGTTCAATAGTAATACTGTCAGGCTGTGGGTCAATTCCCTGCTTTTACATTAAACATATATTTTCTTTCTTCTTGCACTATCATCTCCATAACAACTGATTCTCAGACTACTCCAGACTTAACCAGACTGCTTAGAGGGAGGTCAAGCAGACTTTTATTTTGTCCATTTTATTTACTGTCTAATGCAAAATAAGGAATAGGGCCTTTTTTTTTTTTTTTTACTACATCAGTTTTACTCACCAGGTCAGGCTGTTCTAAGACCTCCATTCAAACAACTCAGATGAAGATGAAAATGGCAGAGCAGGCACATGAATGTGGCTTCTCACAGCAGATGGATGTCTTAACTACTGACTCTTCTGAAATGAACGAACTCTGTTCTTTTCTTCTTCCCACTCTCTCTGGAAATTAAAATCTGGACCTGTGAATTTTTTTCCAATTAAAGTTTCAATGATTTTGGCATGTTCTAACAAAACCATTGCATCAAAAATGCCTTATACATAATTGGTTGAGCCAACAGATGTCACATTATGGCTTAAGCCCTCCTGAGCACTAAGGATCAGAAAGTGGCATTTCTAATAAAAGAGCTTTTTCGTCAGCAAACCCAAGACATGACCAGTAGATAGATTAATGTCTGTGTGCATCCAAGTTGCCCACAGATGGTAGAATAATCTTGGACTGTTTTACTTGGGCAATGACTTGAAATTTTCTTCATAAAACATTTTTCTTAAAGCCATTAAGATCTGTCAGATTAAAATAAAATCTCCAATGCCTTGAGGAGTCAGGAAAAGAAACCAAACCCCAAATTATAAAATTAATTCCTGTTTATATGTCAAGCTCAACTGCAACTTTGTTTTAAAAATATAACCAATACCTAATCTTCCAGTAACCACTCTTATAGGCACTTACTGAAGATCCATTGTGTAATTACTATAATATTTCCAAGACAGGTTCTTTTAACAGTTCAGTTATCTTCCCACACTTTCAAATCATTCTTAATCTAAACCTAAAATTCAATAAATAATACATCATCTCCAAGGACAAGTTCGGCCATTTGATGTCATAATTTAGAGAAATTTCACTCATGTTTTGGAAGCAAAAGAGGGTACCCTGCTTCTCATTGCCTTTTAGCAGATATTTAGTCTATTGTATAGCCATGTGTACAGTCATTCCCCTAGGGGTCTCAAACCATTTTCCATTTTGGCTATTTCTACAAAGACATGCTGCATGCCAATTCAACCTTGTTCTATTTGCATCCATGTGATATGATTTATCATACAGTAAATGTGTTCCCATAGTGAAGTAATTTTTATAGGACTAACAATAGTGCTATATTAAACTCATCTGACAGGCAGAGAAGGAAAAATCCTCCATGATTTCACTTGGCAGTCATGCCAAGGACTTAATTCTAAAAACTAAATTAATTTACATAAACCACATCTCTCCCTCCTATTTTTTTGTGATCAGCATTAGATTATTTGTTACACGCTGTTGTCAGATGTCACTGGCAACATACCAGCATCAGAGAGTGGCTATGGTTCCAGCAGAAGGAAATTTGGTAACCTTGACAAATTTTCTCTGGTTGCCTTTAGAAGACTTACATGCTACTATGATCAGACCAAGCAATGAGCTGTGATACATTTTGTCTGAGGCTTTGGTGTCTGTCCTCATGCAGAATACGAGGTAGTAGATGGTTTTTCATGTCACATGTATATATGGCATGTTTTCTTATCTGCATGTTTATATTTTAGACTGTAGTCATAGATCAAATTGAGATTTGTGAAAACCTCTGAAACAAAGAAAAGAGAGTTGGAGTGATTGGAACACTTTTGTAATGTAAGTTGAAAAACCATGGCCCAGAATACTCAGAGGGTCGAAACTCAAGCAGGAGAATTTTAATGATCCAGAGGCTTCTAGGATAGAGACAGATAACATACTAAGAGAAGAGTCTTCAGAGAGCTTTAGCATGTCTAAAACTGCCAGGAAATGAAAACTCCTCACCACCACCCATCCAGGATGATCACAGGAAGGGACAGGAGGATGAAGATCAGAAAGACCAGTTGTGCAGTTTTTGCAGTTTTACTTGACATGGTCCAAGACCCATTTCTCACCTTGGTTCCCCTCACCTGTGGTTCATCTAACCAGGAGGATATTTTACCTTCTGGGATGGGATTTTGCTTCCTCTCAAAACTCCAATCTAGATATAAAAAAATCTCCCCTTCAAAAATTCAGTCAAATCCAATGCGTTTCAATAAAAAGTAATTTTAGCTTCAGTGAAGAGTGGAGGCTTTTTTGCTAAGGAAAAACCTTTGGTGGAAAAACTAACAGCCAGCTCTAGATCATACCACTTTTAAGTCCCAACACAGTCATGTAGGGCTCAAAAACTAATTGCTTATAAAGCTTTACATGTGCAACTGTCATATCCTTCACCAAACTTCAAAAGAAGGGGCTTGGAACTGAAGATGGCCTCTAAACTCTTAGACCCTCCATTCTCTGTTCAGATTTCTTTTAGTCTGCACAGGAGAGTTATTATATTTCTCCAGCTGACAGGGAAGATTGAGCCAAAGTCTCCTCCTTCTCTTGATTTACAGGAATATAGTAATTCTCAAGTCAACTGAGCTAAAAATGGTGTAAACTAGAAGAACCAGGCCCCCAGGAACAGGAGTACTGCAGGAGCAGTCATCACTTTTAAAGCATGGCAACATTTCAGAATAGCACTGCAGATGCTTTGGCTCTGTCCCTCATCCAAGCTCAGCATTGCTTTTTACTGCTGTACTTTGCTTATTTCTACCAAGTCTCCTTAGGCATTCATGCTAATACCTTGTACTTGATATAAGATGAGTGTTTTATAATTAAGCACACGTACATGAAATACCCAAACCTATATTAAGCTTAAACATAATTTCAAAAAGTTGTAAAATACTCTTGCCAGATTCCATACTCTCAAATGGATTAATCTGAAAAACAACTGGGACTCAATTTAGACCTTCCTGGCAGCAAGCAAGAGAAATGTCAAGCTCAATATTTTAGTTTATTGAAGACCCTCTTAGGAGTCCATCAGAAGGAACTCTATCTGCCTGGTAGCCAGTGATCAGTGGGAGGTAATATTTAGTTTATTAATGTGGCTTTGATTTTTTTTCCACACTGTTGGTGAATAGTAGTAAACTAAGACCTTGATCCAATTTCCCCTTTTCCCTTTCTGCAGAAAAGGCAATGAAACATAGATAAAGTTAACAAGATCTTTCATAATATCAAAGTGCATATGGTAGGTCCCAAGTTAACTAGACTTATCGTTTATTTGTACACTAGTATATCTGCATTAAAACATATGCATAGAAACTGAACACAGTTTAAGAGACCATGTGCTGAAGTCAAGGTTAAT
Organism: Dendrocincla tyrannina; assembly: GCA_035047865.1. Taxonomy (NCBI): domain Eukaryota; kingdom Metazoa; phylum Chordata; class Aves; order Passeriformes; family Dendrocolaptidae; genus Dendrocincla; species Dendrocincla tyrannina. The sequence continues at coordinate 70,009,240 of JAWWMP010000041.1, read as the reverse complement.
TTTGAAATAACCCTTCAATCTCAAGGTAATTGTATGAATTAGTGTTTGTGTTGCACAGAAGAGTGGCTTTCACTGGTACTTGACAGTACAGGCAAGCCATCATAGAGTTCTGATCATAAGTAGACTGCAGCTTAGTTACCAGCAATGGATTTAATAAATGAAAGGAGCCAAAACAAAATGCAGAAACTTTTTGCTGTGTTTTCTTCTCAATAAATCAGAACAAACCACAGATGCATACAGGGATACTGTCTCAAATGTTATGATTGATGTCCTCCATCACATAACATTTGACTTACACTGTTATTTGTGGGGTTTAAGATTGTTTTGTTGAGAAGTGAGAATATGTTTTGGCTAAAACAGCTAACTAAGGTAAAACTCATGTGGAATAAATGCTCAGGGCTGAAAAGACAGTGAAAAGTAAAAATTCAGTGGCAGTAAGATAGGAACCCTTGACTAACACTCTATGACATTGAAACACACATGGAGTTCCTTACTTCCATTGATGACTTCAGTGGGGCTCTCGTGTGCATAACTACTATTGGCAGAGGCGTAAACAGCTCACAGTCCATTCCACATAATTGAAAAGCTAAGAGGCAGGCAGCTAATGTTGCAGAAAAATCTTTAGACTGATGCTCTGGCCTTCAGCAATGAGATACTTCACTGATAATGTCTGAATTGTACAAATATCCAGACCACGTGGATTAAGTTTCCTGTGCTTTGTTGCAGCATGCACTCCTTACTAAGGGTTTAACTGGAATTTGATTTACATTTCACTAAGGACAAAATGAGGAAGAATATTGGTCCTGAGGGAAAATCTACAAAACTTTACTGCGTGCAGTAGTAGATGGGACCTTGGAACATGATCTCCAGTGGTACAAGCAAGAAGACCAAGAAGAGACAGAAGAAGTGGCATATACGTCAACATCTGTGGAAAAGTAAGCTAGCTACGCTAAGGTTTTGGATTTTGCAATGATCATAAATGGGGAGCTTATCTCAACAAGATTGAAAGAGATAATACACCTACAGTCAAGTGAAGGAGAAATAACCACTGAACAAGGAGTTTAGAAAAAGAGACATGACTGTACAAAAGAAAAAAACCCCAACCTGAAGCGGGGTAGTTGTTCATGGCACTTGGAAAAACCTCATGAACAGGCAATCTGTAGTTATGAGGAAAACATTAATTTACACTGTATTAATGTGGCCAAGTCGAACCAGTTAAGCTTGTTTTCATCCTTGCCTTTGTTTTGAGGAAAGCAGAAGTTCAGGAGAAAAATAGGTGGTTACAATGATTTACTGACTCACTAGTGGATTAAGAGGATGCCAGAAAAATTTATGTTTTCTCAAACCTAGGAAACAACAATTAGACTGTGCAATATAAGCATCTACATGTAAGTGGAATCCCTTTGTCACATTCAATAAGCATGGAATAAAATACTTAGGAAAGGTGGTCCTAAATCTACCCTGTGATTCCAGAAGTGATATGCCCATTTGAACAAGTGGATTATATGCAAGAGGCCAGCGTGATCCTTACTGGATTTTTCTTTATACTAGAGGGGATACAACTTGAACAGCCAAGGTCTACTTCTTTCAGAAAAAGAATACAAGGTCTAGTTTTAGTAGTACTGTGGTACTTCTTTTTCAACAGTATTTTTAAGATTGTTTTATTCCTTCCCCTGTTTTGTGGGGGCTGCTATAGGACATTGGTTACTTAAAAGGGTTACTTCCCTTATTACATATTGGTAGCTCTAATAAAATTGTGTTTATCCACAGATATATAAAACAAACAGCATTTTTCTGGTATTTATATATAGTATTTACAAAAAAGGTTTCCAGTGTGGAAGTCAATCCAACCTAATCACAGATTTTCTGTCACATTTACCTTAGTACCCGGACTCGTATCCATCTAGGAAATTATTTCTTGTAGAGATACAGGGCCAAATTCTCCTGTCAGTTACACCAATATGCACTTGGAATGCCTCCAAATTAGCTAAAAATCAACGGAGGTAGCTTAATATGTTCTGGTGTAAATCAGAAGAGGATTTGGCTTCTGAGCTTTCGATAATTATTCAAGAGTAAACAGCAGCACTCAGTTGCATCACAGGAGAGTACTGGAATGTGAAATATTGGAAGATAGCAAATACACTAAAACCATAAATTTAAGGAACTCGGTAAAAAATGCCCCTTCTTTACTGTTCCATCCATTTTCATTTCTTGCAGAATGCTCTTTAGACCATTGACCTGGACCTAGGACACCCACAAGATGTTGGTTTATTATGTTTGGTATCTTGTAACTGCCAGTGCATTATGAGACAAGACTTTGTAGCAACACATGGCAATAGGGGATCTGTACACCCGTGCTTCATTACTTCTTGACCTTTCAGATGATACCCAATTGAAAAAGGATCAGCTTTTACATCTGGCAAAAGCCTAATTTACTAATATGCTGTCCTCCTGAGTCACTGCTGCAATACGTCTGCTGAACTTATACATCTTGACCCCTGTTAGCTTGTTGTTGTTCAGTTATGTACTTTTGACATGCATGCATGCAGAACCTTGGGGTTAATTTGGAGCTATAAAATTTGGGGTAGAGGTATGAATGGACATTACCTTTGAAGTGTTCCACATGAAACCAAACCAGTGATGGAATTTTAACCCTAAATTCTCAAGGCATTCATTTATCAAAAAAGAATTAAAACTAAAACAAATAATAGATTAATAGATAGATAGATAGATAGATAGATAGATAGATAGATAGATAGATAGATAGATAGATGATAGATAGATAGATAGAT
>JAWWMP010000041.1:69999120-70006348 GCA_035047865.1 Dendrocincla tyrannina | reverse complement strand
GATAGATAGATAGATAGATAGATAGATAGATAGATAGATAGATAGATAGATAGATAGATAGATAGATAGATGATAAATGAAAGTGACCCTATAACAAAACAGAAAAAACCCAAACCCGCAGATGGTGCCAAGAAATTTAACTTGGCTCTGAGTCTCAGCATATTAATTAGCTCATTGCTTCTGAGTCTTCTTCCCACAGTACCTTCAGAAGAAGGAACTCTGGGTTCTACATCCCACCTGCCCTGTCAACTCTCTGACCCCACACAGTGTTTGCCACTGCCATTCAAAGGGGTTGTCTAAACTGAACCAGGGAGGGGAGATGAACCCTGGTTTGAACTCCCATTAGAAATGTGTCTTTCCCATTGATATTACCTTCTGTTGTTTTAACACATCTCGGTTTCTGAGATCCAGTTCACCTCTTAAACCACAGAAACATAGACACAGAAATGCCTGCACAGGGGTGAGGATACGGGAGGAAAAACCCAGGGTTGTGGCAGCGTCACTCCATATTGGCTCAGGGTTACAGTGGCCACAAGACAGTGTTTCTTAGAAAACATATGTAGTGACAGCAAAAGAAACTATTTTCTAAAAATTAAATGTCATCATGTGATCACAAGATGACATATAATTTTTTCTTCATTAGTAGCCATCTGCTTCTCCTAAAAGTTATTCATTTCAAAGCTTGAAGCTATTAACCACCAAATTTCATTTCCCAAATGGATTAATTCTCCCAGCTTTTTCTTATATATAAAAATGGAATCCTATCTTCAAGTATCTGGAATACTGAAACACATTGTATAAGAAATTTCTGTACTGAAATTTTTGCACAGGAAGAACTCCAGTGAGCAGTATAGCCTTTTATTTTCCTTTGCTCATTTTGTTCCTTGGCCGTTTTTAAGGGCTAGTATGGTGTGAACTCAATCTCTTTTTTGAAAACTTCAGCATGAGTGACTGTCCCATGGTCTCCAGTACCGACCGTTTCTGTGCACGTGCATATTGAGTCTGATCAGGTCCTCAGCCAACAACATTCTCAGACATGATCTCTACCTTTAGATTTGAAAAGCTTAGCCTGCTTGGTTTTCTTATAGAGGGATTTAGCCAGTTTTGCCTGAGTAAACTGGGATGACAGCAACTGATGGTTAGAAAATAGGTCTTTCAAGTGTCAGAAGTCACTTTCCCAGTGTTAATTACCAATGTATAAATTGCCATTCCATTTTGAACCTGATATTGGTCCTTCCAGACTTAAAAGAGGGCAAGTCCCAGGTTAGCCTCCATCACATCTTTTCATTTGTGAAACCAAGAGGGCAGACAGAAATATTAGCCCCATGTTAGTGCCAGCTATTCCACCACATGTTCCCACGTGTAGTTGCACAGTCCTTTGAAATGGATGTATTTTTTGTAATGTGAGGTTTTGATCAGTAGGCAAGGTGGGTTCTGCCTTCAGTATGTGCTTTGGACACACCTAGACTTCTTGCTTTGAAGAATAAGACTCAGATAAGAAAGATCAAAATGAGGTCCTTGCATGATTAACAAGGTTCACTGGCAAATTCCCTGACATCTCCAAAGACCAATTTCCCCAGGAAGCAGTTCCTAAAAGTCCACTCAGATAAGGCATTACTGCTCCCAGTAATCCCGCATTCCCAAGGCTTTAAAAATGGACAAAGAACAAAGAAGCTTCCACAAGACAGGTTGAGAATACTATGGGAATGATTTCTTGTCATCTGCAAAAGCAGGTTGTACTCTCTGTCTTCATGTCTCATTCACACAGATGTTCACTGTCCTTTTCAGTACCATCTACATTCCATGCAAAGCTACCCTTCCATGGATATAGCTAAAAATTTACTAAATTAAAATGAAGAAGTGTGAATGCAAGCTGCAGAGAAAGTGGGAAGAAATCCCAAGGTATCTAAAATTTTCTGAACAAATTGTACTGTGATTCTTACATGCCAAAACTTGTAAACTGGCCACGCAAAAAATAAAGTCCAGGAAAAAATGTCGAACGTCACTATCAATTATTTCTCTTAGTCTGGGATCTATTTAAAGCAAAGTTAGTAGAAAAGAATGAAAGTGAAGGCCACACAGGAAAGAATATGCTGAACTGGTTCTGTAGGAAAAAAAGAGGCTGCCCTGTGTGTGCCCACTCATCATTCTTAGATGAGTGTGGTAGTCTATTATCATAAGCATTGCCATTTCACAGAGATGGAGACCACACATTTAATTCTTTTCTATAGGTTTTTTAAAAGGTGGTTTCAAGATACTCTCTGAGGAGCAGAGCTGGTTAATTGTGGCCCTGCTGGATTCCACATATCACAAAGGGCTCAACAAGAGCTAAAGAAAGAGAGTTTAATCAGATCTGGAAAAGATGGTTCTTAATGGAAGTGAATTCTGCAGAGGATGATAATCATTAAAACTGAGGAGTTAATCAAAAATCCTAAAACAAGAAGGGAAATTTGAAGCATCCATGAAACATTATCCCTCCTCCAATTCAGATCTTCTTAAAAAGTAGGTAAAAAAAAGAGTGTTTTAAAAACAAAGCACAAAATGGTCATTTCACAGTCACCTCCTCAACCACAGAAAAGGGGAAGTTCTGATTCCTGAGTCAGAATCACAGGACAGGTTATTGCATGGTGATTACTTTGAGACGGTGATTAAAGGAGTAATTTAAAACACTAGGATTACTAAAGGAAAGGGGAAGTTAAAACTGCCTTGGGAAAATTATTCCACATCCTCTACAAAGAAGGAAAATAACCTATCCTTGAATGCCACTCTGGAGGACATAATTAAAGAGAAATGAGAACTCCCTAACAAAGGAAAGTGTTTTAATGGGGCAATACATGAGACACTGTGCCATAGAAAGAGGAAAGCTGGAGTGTGTGGGTATTGGGAGGGGGCAGTTTCAGTGCAAGCTCCAAAGGCAAGCTGTGGCCCTAGCAAACGAGGCAGGGAGTCCTTCTAGGTTAGTATCAGTGTCCTATATGCCCCTTTAATAAGGAAGTGTAAGGCACTTCTGAGATTCAATGAGACTGCAGCTGCTTCTTTGCTGACACCCATCTTAGCCACCTGTTTTGCCAAGATGATTTTAGCACAGAATCATGAGATAAAAGAATGAGCCTGTGCTAAGCTTAAACATGCTAAGTCACTAAAATGTAAAATATTTTTGTCCTTAATAACTAGCACTAATGGCTTCCTGTCTTCCACAGCTCTATCTATGCTTTGATTTTTCAACCTTGCCCAGCTGGGCAAAGCCCAGTGAAGCAGCTGGTCTGAATTCAGTGTTGACCCTGGTTGGAGCAGGAGGTTGGACTCCTGAGGTCCTCCTCTTCCTGACTGACCGTGACTTTATGTCTTTCTGGTTAAGATCTCTGGATAGCGAATGCTCTATGACAGGGAGTCACATGACACTGACTTTAGAGAAGATGTGTAGTAAGGTAGAACAGAGTGTTAAAGGTATACAATGCTTTTACCAACTTTTAAGTGTTGTTCAAAACATAGATGAAAACACTTTGAACATGGTCAAGTCATGTATTTACAAAAACATTTTGATTAAAAAAACAAAATAAAAGTGTATTTCTTTTTCATTTACTCAGACAGCAACAGAATAAGAAAGATAAGACATATTCTTACTGGGGTGTGAAACGAGACCTAATTTAGAAAAAAATTTCCTTACAATTGATGTCTTGTGTCTTGAAGCAGTAGCCCCAAACAGCACAAAAGCTAATGTAAATCCTGTGTTACTGCTTTTAGGGAGTTTTTGACCCTGCAAGTGTACCATCTACCTCGTAGCTGGTTACAGCGGTATTTATTGCAGATAAAATTTATTGCAGATTTAATACAGCTGTATTTATTGCAGGTGACTGTCATACCAATATTTAAGGTATTAGTTTTCAGGCTGCAGACTGAAACATCAAGTCTTGGGTCACAATAAGTGACGTAATTGTATCTCATCTTCATAATAAGGTGTTTTGGGTTTTTTTTAAGTTGCATACCATATCCACCCCTCCAGCAGGCAATAATATTCATCAAAGAATTTAAACCTGCAGCCATGGCCTTAATCTGTTCCGGGAGTCCAAGCATTGTGGGATCGCTTACCATAAAGTCATGTACTGTAAAACACTACACTTTTCAAAAGGTTTTGCACTCACCTCTAGAGTACCTTCTGAAAATGAAGTTTGTTCATCAAGGAGTATCTCCGCTCTCATTTTGTTCCACTCCTCACCAATGTAAGTATAAGGGAGAAAATACCTTACTTTCATAATATGTTCCAAGCAGACAACTTGTCTTCAGTTCATCTGTCAGCAGACATGTTGAAAATACAAGGCTGGGAGCTTCCAAATGCAGCACTTTTAGTGTCCAGCCTGTCAGTACTGGCCAAACACCTGCTTTTACATCCCTGCCACTATTCACAGAGATAGCACTGTTCCTCTTGCTCCATCTTCTTTAAGTAAACATCAAAGTTTTCCTCTTCATTGGTAAAGACCATTCACTTAAACTGCAAATTCTACTCCTGCTACCTGTCCAGCTGGAGGAACTTTGCTGATTTTCTCTGCCTCACTTCTAAATTGTCCCTTCACCTGACTTATACCACATACTGCACACATCCCACCCTCTGCCCCATGCCCTTTACCACAGGAATCCGCCCTCCAGGCAACCCTCCATCCTTCCACATACACTGCCTTTCTTTTACCCTTGTACTCATGCACAGATGCAAAGCCTCCACCCCAAAATGGGTCCCCATCTTGTCACACTTATGACACGCACCTCCACCATCCCAAGGCTGTGCCAGCCCAGCTTTTCAGTTGTCTGTGTGAGCCACGTGTCCCAGCTCCCACGGAGCACAGCAGGGCAAGTGCAAGGACTGCTGCTGCTTCTTGACCAAAGTATGGGGTGTGAGTGATAATCCAGGCATCATCCCATAGTCAAGCTCCCTTGAGAATCTGCAGAAGGGGTAAAACCTCTTTCTACTGCACAACACTAAAAGAAGAAATGTCTTGGATACTTGTCTTTATAATTCCCCTGTCTGAAACTCTGCTCCAGCTGTTTGTGTCCATGGTATACAGGGAATACCAGCATAAGACACAGACTCATCTCTTGAAGACACTGCAAAATGGACACTGATTTTTGTCCTTTGAAAGGGAAATTGAAATTACAGCTCCTGTAGCAACATTTGAGAGGAAGGCCCTCATACCCACAGCCTATAAACCCCAGTCATTTATCCAACATGTATATGCAGGGATCATTATCTTTCCTGTATTTCAAACCAACACTTTGCAGGAGAGCATTCATTTTCCAGAAAACATTATACAAAGGTCCCCTATTTAAACCCTGAACTTTAAGCTTAATGGCTACCTCAATCTCATTCATAGAGGGAATATCTTCTTACTCAGCATTCAAAAACACAAAGTTCAAGCAGACCTGCAAGAAAGCATTTTAAAACTGCTTATGGCCTCTTAACCAGCTACATTTTCTTCCCACACATAGACATTTGCAGAATGAAAATATCAGTTATGCATCTGCATCAGATCTAAGAGACACAGGTATGAAAGGCACACTCCTGTGCTTTATTGCCATTTATACCCACCCACAGATACACACTCCAGCACAGTTAATTTTTAAACTATTGTGTGTCTTACTGTGCAGCTGTCTAAATAAAACTGGGATGCAAACTATTTTCTTAGCTGGTATTCAAATTCTTCTGTCTACTCACAGATTTTCCTGCTAAATCTTCCTGCAGCTGAACACTAGCTAACTAATATTTGGCTCGTTCTTCCCACATTCAAGCTGCCCACACTCAAAATGTCTGCAGTATTTCCTCCCACCTTCACCTCCTGTTACTGTCTCATGGATTAGTATTGCCACATCACCCAGGTTTCTTCTCATGGTTCCTCTTCCTCTCTTGTTTTTTCCCTCTGCACAGGACCCCTCCACAGCACTGCCCACAATGGTGGGACAATAGGCACTGTCCTGCTTTTATTGGCCACAATTGAGCCTGACTTTAGGCTCTGAACAGATGGAGCTGATAGCAAACAGCCCTTTTTCTTTTTCTATTTTTTTTTTTCTGGCGACTGTGTATTGCTGTTCTACTTCGCTTGGGTACCAGTTTACCCAAAACTGATAAAAACAAGTGTTGTAGATAAAACTGAGTATCTTCCATAAGAGATACTTTTAATATTCTTTTCTTAAATGGCAATATTCAAAGAAAAATTAATTGCTTTTAATTAAGTTTCAAAGAAAAAAATTAAAACTAACTCAGCAAGGAATATATGCTAAAATATAAGACACTGAGAACCCCTTGCCCTTTAGAATGTTTGAACATCAAGAATTTCTGTTCCCCCATCTATTTTTTTTTTCTTCAATTTTTGGAGAAGAGTGGACAAAAGGGCTCAATGCAGACTGATAAAGTAGGAGGATAATACTCACAGGATTCTTGACTGATAAAGTTCTAAAAAGTATATATATTGAAAATTAGTAGTTTTCTTTTAGCACAAGGATTCCAATGGCTGGTCTAAAATCAATTTCTTTCTTTAGAATTGCACACCTCAATCCTTTATATTTCCTCAAGAATATTTGCAGTGACAACTGCATGTAAAGACTCTCCTTATAATGATTTAGGACGTAGCATGAGTGACTTAAATATCTTGAACAGACTGAGCTATATACTATGCTGTATTGTGGTCTCTAAAATTCTGCTGGCATTGGCCATGTCAGTCTGGAACAGCCATCCCAGCTCACCACACTGCTGCATTTTCTCTATGCTGCTACTGACCAGGTTCTTCTCAAAACACAGTCACCTGTTTAAGAAATCTATAGAGCCAAATTCTGGGAAAGAAACAAGAATCTGCCTTGCCAAACTCGTCCTGTCAAAAATAGATAATTAATACCAAAATATAAAGACCCTCAAAACTGGTCTGTTTTAAATCTTGGAGCACGCTTCCATACAACCAAAGACACCTTTTTTACATGGAGTCTTTGTCACAAAGAGCTGCAAGATTTGTCTGTATACTGATAAGTTCAAGAAAGAGGGTCTAAGTAGATATAATACAGAAGCACTAACTAGAAGAGAAAAAAAACTAAAGCAGATAATAACATCAAGATGTATAGACTGTCCCATCTAACTATCTCTGGGAAGAAGAATGCTGAAGAGGAGTGAAAAGAAAATATGGTATGCCCAAATCCTTAGGCCTGGATCTCCAGCTGCTACACTTTGACATCTGAAAGAATTTGCTGAACT
>JAWWMP010000041.1:69989120-69994120 GCA_035047865.1 Dendrocincla tyrannina | reverse complement strand
AAACCACTCATGTGTGTAGGGGAGCCCAGGTATTGCAAGCTACCATCAGGGGATCTGTCCAAGGAGAAGCACCTCCAGACTTCTCCAGAGAGGCTTCGACACCCTCCTTGTGAGACAGATGTAGAAACCAGATGTTATCCATAGGATTTATGGCAGTAATTGCGGTAGGTGTGTTCTGGCCATACCAGCTCACTTCAGAAACTACAGTCAGCCATTATTTCCAGGGATCCGGTTTAAGGGAGGCCTTGGTCTTTAAAGTTATTTTTGGTATGAAGGCAAAGGCCCATTCCTAATATAAAAAGAAATGCCCTTCACATGCTTAAAGTCTTCAATTGTAGATCAACAATTAATACTGAAAGATATTTTCTTACTCTGGAAGCCAAATCTATGGTGGATGTTTTCTCTGGGGCTAAAATTTAACTTAACATGGAAAAATACTTTGCAGCTGAAAAAAAACCCAAAACATTTTAAATCAGTTAATTGTGTTCTCAATGATGACTATCTAATAAAAATTAGAAATTGCGTGGACCTACTTACTTTTCATAGGATCATTAAGGTTGGAAAAGACCTTTCAGTCAATCCCAGCTTTTGTAGGGGTATAAATCCTAAAATATATTCTTCATTTAGTTCAGTGGTGTCTAATTACCCTTGCAGAGCATGGCACAGGTCCTTAAGATAGCAGCAAAAGAGCACCATGTGTTTCTTTAGGGACAGGTCACATTAGCTTGGTTGAGCACAGTAAATCCACAGTGGATGCTTCCCATGCCACCTCCTTCATCAGATCTGAGGGATCCTGCGACAGGGATGGGGGAGTGTGGATAAGAGAGGGTGAACAATACATCAGATCACCAGGGTGATTTATCCAGTCTCCAGTTTGAAATTCCCCACCACTCTAATACTTTCATAGGATCCAGGCAAAAAACAGGCAGGTCAATAAATCAAACAGGCCTGGCACTCTTTTCCTTTCCTTGTCTGTCATCCTGATACAGGTCTGCTCCTTCACCATGTGGCAAAGATGAGATTCAGAGGTTTAAGAAAAATGGGGCAGGCTGACACCACCAGAGTATCTATTACGGCCAGCAGCTCCAGGGGGTTGATTCTGCCCCTATCCTCCACTCTGGTGAGATCCCACCTGGAGTGCTGTGTCCAGCTTTGACATCCTCAGTACAGCAAAGACATAGACCTGTTGGAGCAGGTCCAGAGGAGGGCCATGAATCTCATTAGAGGATGGAGAACCTCTCCTGTGAAGGCAGGGTGAGAGTGTTCAGCCTGGAGAAGTCTCTGGGGAGACATTAGCACAGCCTTCCAGTATTTGAAAGGGGGTTATAAGAAAGATGGGGACAAACTTCTCAGCAGGGCCTGTTACAATAGGACAAGGGATAATGTCTTTAAATTAAAAGAAGGTATATTTTGACTAAGTATAAGGATGAAAAGTTTTTACAATGAGGATGATGAGGTTGCGCAGAGAGGTGGCAGATGTCCCATCCCTGGAAACATCCAAGGTCACAATGGACAGGGCTCTGAGCAACCTGATCTAGTTGAAGATGTCCCTGCTTGCTTGAAGGAGGTGGGGGAGGGAGGGGGTGGACGTGGACATTGAACTAGGTGACCTATAAAGGTCCCTTCCAACCCAAACTATTCTATGATTCTCTGATCTAATGGTAGGTATTCATAGACTGCACTCAGGGAAACTGTAGAAAAGTTGTTGCTGGGGACAGTTCAGAAAGATTATCTTGGCAGGTCACATATGCTGGGAACATCCCATCTTCCATGTAAAATGAAAATTACATTCCTTGTATCATGTCTCAGAATTAATAAAAGAGAGTGAGGATTTTTTTCTTTGAGAGGTTAATTTTGATTATTCCTATGTCTGTCTCCCTTGTAGCACCCAAGTATTTCTTTTCTATTGCTGATCTCTTAACCCTTTCCAGAAGCTGCGAGCTATTCCTTTCCCCCCACAGCTATCACTTAGTCAGCTTAAGTGATTCTATAATAGAATATATTAAAATTCTTATCTTTGAGCTGCCCTGATGCATCATCATACAACGGGATCTGTCACTATGTTTGAACATCCTTATTTAATATGTTAGGATGTTATCTGCAATATGTCATATCCCTGTCCCTAGCTGTACCCTAACACATAAGGAAAAGCAGTGTGAAGCAAACACTAGGGCTGAGCAGGAGTGGAGGAGCAAATTCTGAAAAAGCACTGGGAATTTGACAGTGGTAACAAAAGACGGTGTAAAATATTTTTCAGTAGATTAACATTTAGACTCTACAAGTTCCTCTTTCTCCTCACTGTGGGAGGATTGAGACTATTCAATAGTAGGAGTATTTTTAAAAGTACTTTTTAAAGTAGCATTTTAAAAAAAAATGTGCACTAGTTTTTAAAGTACTTTGTGGGTGAGCTGTGTAGCAATATTCACTGAAGCACTCAGAATCAGAACAGAAATTGAATATCCAGCAAAATTTATCATGCAATTAGACATTACTTGGGCTATATTCATGCTGTTCCTTATTTTCTCTTTGCTGAAAAGTGAAACATGCAGTAATGAGTGTCAGCTATGATGCTCTCACACAGATGTATAGGAAATGTAAACATGAAATTAACAAATCTTAAAATGTTGGGCCTTTAAAAACGCTGCCTCACATATTAAATTTGAATAAAAGCATCTGTCCAGGAGGAAAATAATCAGCTACTTATACTGAGAGACTGAAGCAAAGAAAGGCAAAGGTAATACTTTCACTAAGCATTGTGATCACTAGAACATTGCTGATCTGTTCTGCAAGTCACCCCTCTCAAATCAGTGCTCTAATATTTGTCAGGACAGTGGAACACATGAACATTCTGTGGTTGAGATTTCCAGGAAAATCCTTTCGGGCTTTGTTTTCAGGTTAGATACATTCAGGTAATACTGGACATAAAATAAAGTATGTTCTGATAGCCCAATTTACACATATTGACACATTAATCAAATATTTAATTGTCACGATGCCATTTTGCGTGAATGTGACGGGCTATACAGCAAATAAAAGTTTTGTATGTAAGTACCTAATAAGGTCTTGGAAAATATCAAAGATGAGCCAAATAGCAAGAATACATGCAAACACTGGGTCTGACTTGGCATCTGTCTGGTAAATATGGATGACTAAGCTCCTTCATCTTGCCAAGGGAAGATCACTGGTTTGGTGTTCAGAGGTAGAGCTGTGCATTGACATAAACATCAATGTTTTTGAAAAGAAGGGATAGAGACAAGAAAGCAGTCTCCTTCACAAGGGAAGCAAAAAAGGTCATTTTTCTATGAAGAGAATTCCTTTTGTGGTGACTTCTGTCTGGAAAACAGTGCTTCCCTACCCTGACACGATGCTCCTCTATAATCCCCAGGACCTTTTCATAAGAATTCAGCAACACTGAATCTCGTCTCTGCTATGTCTTTTTTCACCACTGAATCTATTTGGAATGAGAGGGTCTAAGATACTTATTACTTCTCTTGGGAAGGATATTTAGAGTGTATCTTGTCTAATGAGCCTCACCATACTTTCCCTGGGATTTGAAAAGACTGGCCTGTACCTCTGGACTAGAATTTTTTCACCAACTTTACATGGTTTTTTCACATTAAGTGCCAGCCCACTTCTCTCATCTTAACCAGGTAAGGAAAGAAGTATCAAGAAGATTGCTTTAGACTCAGAAAGAACTCTGGGTTCATATTCTTCCTCCTCCCAAAATCTTTCAAGGACCATTGAACTAGCTGGTTTTTTCTATTCTCTGGTACTTAATATGCAAAATATCATTTTCAATTCATGACTATAAGGACAAATAACTAGATGGCCATGACTTCACAGTCATATTGGTTATGATCATAGTCATTAGATCACAGCCAACTTCTAGGCTAGTGTTTAAGTTGTATCTTTATTCATCCCATGTGGTCAGAAACCTTGTTTACATGATCATAAACTATCAATGCCAGGAAGTGACTGTGGTGTGGGTATGGCATAGGATTCTGTGTAATTTTCTATTTATAAGCAAGCTGTTTTCCCATCCAGCTTCAAGTTAGAGCTTATATAGACCGAATAAGGCTTTGGATGGTATATAAATTATGCAAAGATAATAATATTAAAAAAAATAGAATCCATTTTGGACAACTTCAAAGGTTCTTCTGATGAGCCCTTGTCTTCTGCTTTATGTCCAGAGTAGTGCAACTAGTCTCACTTTTACACAGAATTTTAACACCAGCCAACCAGCCAAGTCAAAAGGAGTATCCTACAATAGTGCTGTAACTTTCCTGGAACAAGCAGAACGCACATGTAACACTTGGCAATGTGCTGCCACCTCTTCTGTCACCCCTCTGCTCTTTGACACATGGAGATTTGTGCAAATGGGGGCAGGAAGAACTTTTTAAAACTACGACTACATCTGTATTCATCTGGAAGGCACGTTTTTCTGCATGCTGGATTTTTTGCTTTACTTTATTTTGCCAGCAGTCTGTTAGATGTAGTCCTGATTATAACCTGACCACCAAGCTCCCCAAACTGAACTTTTGCACCGATTAAAAGTAAAGGCAGTGTGTTTATGAAAGCCAGCAAATCTGTGAGTCAAAAGAAGACACCTTACCAAAGGGTCAGAATTTGATATAAGGAAGAAAACATCCAAAAGCATGGAAGAAATGCTACTCCTCGGGTAAAGAGATTCTGTTGCTGATAAAAATCAAACATTAATAATTCATTTCTTTACAGACTTTTCTACTCGTTACTCTAAGGAGGTAAAATAGTTTGAGAGCCCCACAAAGGTGGAGGAAAATATTATTTATTTCTTCCCTTTTGTACATTTTAAACCAATTGACCTCAGTACAGTGGGAAGACCTCTAGCCTCACGCCTGAAAACAACTTTGAATGCTCAATACAAAATTTAATATCTATTAGCTGTGAAAGAAAGAAAGAAAGAAAGAAAGAAAGAAAGAAAGAAAGAAAGAAAGAAAGAAAGAAAGAAAGAAAGAAAGAAA
>JAWWMP010000041.1:69952316-69989020 GCA_035047865.1 Dendrocincla tyrannina | reverse complement strand
AAAGAAAGAAAGAAAGAAAGAAAGAAAGAAAGAAAGAAAGAAAGAAAGAAAGAAAAAGAAAGAAAGAAAGAAAGAAAAAAAAAGGAGCTACTAAATTGATGCCTTGGTTCATATATCTCAATTTATAACAACGTCTTTGATCAAGGGAAAAAGGAGAGGAAAGTTAACTCAGCTAAATTTTAAACTTTCCAACAGAGTTGCAATTTAATATGTTTTCCTACTCTATTACTTGTTCAGCATAAGCTGTTGTGTATGATGAAATATTTTAGCCTGGTTTTCTAATGCACTGTTCTTCACTCAGATTTGGACAGACAAGCCAATGCTGGAGGGGTCCATTTATTGCATGTCTCCCTTATATGCTGCCTAATTATAGCTTGATCTAATAACACGTTGCACGTTCTTCAATATTGGGCAGGTGATTATAGAGCCACTGCCCTCATTGACATTTTTGTATCCCCTGCATAAGGGAGACTATTCAAGAGCTACAGCAGAATAGTTTAAGAAGGTTTTTTTCTTTGACAGGTTATTCAGATGGGGTTTTGGGTGTTTAACAATTGAAGTAGGGATGATGTAGCTGAAACGTTAATATTAATTTTCTTATGCTGCTAGTAATGTTGCTATTGGTTTTGTTTTATTGAAGACTTAGTTTTTCTTTATTGAAGTAGTCAAAAACCTAAACACCTGCCGTGAAGTCTGGAATTATATTCCAGCCAATAATATTTTGAATTTTTGTAGACTGAGTTTTGGCATGGCTCTGTATGTTGAACAATCACCTGCCTGTATTTTCACTTTTTATGAAAGAATTGAAGTCTTTATTTCATGTCTTTCACTGTGTGGCACTCCTTACTTTTGTATTTTTGCATTCCAAGACCATTTATTTATCTTCATAAATTTCGCTAATTATCATTAGAAGTGAATAGTATTAGAGACAGATTGATGGCTCACAGAGAAATCAAGTGCAAATCACAAGTGGAGTCACATCAAACTCCACTGCTTAGAAACCAACCTTATCAGCAATTAGATGCATCTTCATAGTCTCCCTGTAGTCAAGCAGACCAAGCAAATTGCAAAATACTCCCATAAAAAACACCTTCACACTAGAAGTTGATAGCTACGGATCATCTCATCACAGTCCTCTGTTGAAAGAGCTATAGGTGAAGTGCCTGTCTTATCTTTAAATATCAAACCTTATATTTATTTTTTTTAGAACACCAGCATTTACTTTAGATTCAGTCTATAAACTTCAGGAAAGGCTAATATTTACACATTTTTTTGTTTTTATTTTGTTTTTCTGAGAGCACTACCAGTGCCAAAGAGAGGAAAATGCCACCATAGTAAAAAAAAAAAAAGTAATAAATCTATTGAAAACACATGGAAGTAATTTCTCAGAAGATATGCACCATACATATAACCACAAATTTCACCCACAGAAAAAATATTATATCACAGTTTTATCAGAACCAAAATAAGAAACCGCAAGTTTCCAAGCTGCAGTTGTTCCCTGCTACAGATATTTGCAATGCAGATTTGTTCTAGAAAGAATATTAAGCAAAAATTAAAAATAAAAATAAAACAAATGCAATCTAGTCGGAAAATGTACAAAATCTTGCTGAGGAAGCAGCCTATGTTATTCACAGACCAAAGAAAACACTACGGTTTAGTATAGAATAGACAGTGAAGCAATATACATGGTTCTTTCTTCTGTTTCTTTATGATGCATATTTTTTATTGTCAGCATGGTAATACATCTGCCCTTTAGCTTGATAATAACATTAAATTATTTTCATTTAATAACTGTAACTGTTGTATATTTTGCCCAAATGTGTATGCTGTGTTTACTAAAAAAAATAATAATAAAAAAATCCAATATAAAGATTTACATTTAAAACAACCTTTTCTTCAGCAGAGCTGCAGAAATCTGTTCTTAAAGAAGGAACAAATCATAATCAATATAGGTGGTTTTAAGAGTGAAGCTGTTAAAGAAGAGGTCAAATGAGCACAGGCATATGTATATTTACGTTAACAGACTTGGGCTGATTGATGACTTGAACTACCATTGGAACAAGGAGACAAGGAGGAGGTTTCAGCTGTTTCATCTTGAGTTGCTTCAAGCAAACTTGAACCCCTAGTACTGAGCTTCACAACTTATAAACTCATTTTAACTGTCTGTGGTTTCTCCTACTCTCATACCCAGCCCATTTTAGTGCAGTCTCCCTCATCCTGTTCTCTTAGTGGAGTGTCCGTCCTATCAGCAATCTGACACAGCAGGTACCATTTTATTCAATGAGATTTTGGGATATGCCAGTATATTCCCGTGGGACTACAAAATATTATGGCATCTACACAAGATGTGGTCCCAGATTCTGAACTCTTGCCTTCCACATTCCCACCACACCAGCTGGAAGTGCCATTAACCACCCTTCAGTGATTCTGCAAAACATTTGAGCTAGATCAAAAATGTCAAGCTCAAAATGTTTCTAACAAAAGTTGCTTCAAAACTTAGCAAATGCCAAAGGAGCTAGGTGAACATTTTCGGCAATCTTCTTCAATTTAGTGAGGCACTGAAACAGGTTGCCCAAAGAAGCTGTGAATGCCGCATCCCTAGAAGTGTTCAAAGCCAGGTTGGATGAGGCTTTGAGCAATCTGGTCTAGTGGAAGGTGTTCCTGACCATGGCAGGGAGATAGGAATCAGATGATCTTTAGGGCCCCTTCCAAGCCAAACCATTCTGTGATTCTATGATTCTTTTATTCTCTACTAGGAGTAGGTACTTCTATTTCACTTTAGTTTTTAAACATGGAAGAATATTTCTTTCTTATACAACTCTTAACTATATTTTCCACCTTGATACCTAGCAGAGTTTTATTTAAGAAGTGTTGCTGATGACCACCCCACAGAAGAGCTCTTTGCTTTAACCCAAAGGCCCTGCATTTCAGTCTTAGTGTAAGATTCCTTTCAGTTAAAGGTATGACTCTGACTTTGCTAAAGACATAGGATGCAAGGTGATGCCAACTTATCAAAATCCTCCCTTCCACAAGATGAAGATTAGAAGTAGGCTCAAATTTGACGTCATTCATTATAAATCGTAGGCTTTCAGACGCTGTGGAATGGTAAAAAAAACAAATGCATTGATACATTGCGCAGTAGGAAAATGTTACCTCTACATACTTGGGTAAATGTTTGGGGTTAGCTTCCTTCTTTTTCTTAACATAGGTGAGTGAAGGGTGTTCTGCACATCAAGGCCATATCACAGTTATGGACTTCACATCCAAAAAGAAAAACCAAACTCCTGCTATAACAGCTGCATCTGCTGGCAAGGACATCAAATATTGTGTCTCTGCATTTTGTAAAAAACATAAGGAGCAAACTGGAGAGTGTGTTACAGCTGATGGACACAACGTAACAGCTGTACTAAAGAACAACCACCTGACCCTGCATAAAGCCTCTTCCAGCATGCTTGCGCTAGAAGAACTCACCTAAGAAGAGATATTAGTCTGATCTTAGTATTAATTGGATGTCTGTTTATAGTTTGCATTTTAATTTCAATATATTTTAATGAGACAGTGGTAAAAGACCAAGATTTAAAACAAATAAGCAAGCAGAAAGAGTTGACCTGACCCACCCAAACAGGTTTTAAAGATCCTTCCTCCCTACTTCTTTTTGTTTGATACTTGGACTTTTTTTATCATCTATTGATGTAGAATAATACTACAGCTTCCACAGTATGATAGGCCTAAATCACACTTGAAGATAAGCCATTAAGATGTCCATATCATCATTCATGGTTTAAGTAGACTTTTACTTAAACTACACTTTAATATGCAGCTTCGAGTTATTGGAAATTAATGAATTGTAATAGGGCAGAAATGCAGACAAATGTGCAAAATGTGGCAGATAGAGCCAGAAAAGGCAGATGTGTATTGAAAGAAGAACCCAGACAAGGAGGCTGCTGAGGAAAGATGAATGCAGATGAAAACTTAAACAACTAAAAGGATTAAAGGAGGAAATGAGGAAGAAACAAGAAAAGACTTCACAAGAGATTTATTCTACAAGCAAAAAATGAAGAGATATAAAAAGCTCCTCTGGACCATGAAGAAGACTGTAGGGAAATGAAAGGTAAGACTATGATAAAGAGAGATGCTAAGGAAATGGCAGACTGTGAAAACATCAGAGGCTGAGTAAGAATTCTGAGACAAGAGTGCAAAAGAAAAAGATGGAATAAGGGCTGTTGAACAGGAAACAAATAAAACAGAATAAATGCTTCTGCTATAGAAGAAAAAACGAAGGATATTAACTGAAGAGGTTACACAATGCATACATTCATGTCACAGTAGGTTTTGAGGGTGATAGCAGAAGGAGGTGGTTATCTCAGGGAATTGATTGCTGGTTGATCCTTTTATATTATTTTTTTAGTCAAGTCTCCTGTCTCATCCTGGGGAATAGGTTGAGTCAAAGGTGTTCTTTGGTTTTGTCCTAGAGGATGGCTGGGTAGAGGAGGGGTGATTCAGTAGACAGACCCAACTTTAAGAAAGATGCTTATAGTTTACATGAAACTAGAGAGAGATTGTTGTAGCCTTTTCCTAGAGGGAAATCAGGTTTACTTTGGATTCGATCTCAGAGTTGGGGGCAAACATGCCCTTTCAGTCAACCTTTCAAAGCAGGGCCACTCGCTTGCCCTGGATCAGCCTCCAGGCAGACCATATTGTTTTTGCCTTATCTTGGAAAAATTTTCCAGTTGGAGCCTGTCAGTAGGGACTCATGATGCATCCTGCAGAGCATGAGGAAACTGAGGTCAGACACAGAGATAAAAGGATGCCAACAAAACAAAACAACAATTAAAAACTAAACTAAACTAAACTAACAAAAAGAAAAAGCCCCCCAAAATTAAATGAGTTAGTCCAAAATACAGCAGCCAGCTGGGCAGGAGAGAGGGGAGAAAAAAAAATAATAAAAACTAAAATGACAGAAAATTAGAATAGGTTAAAAAACACAGTAAAGAAATTAATTGCACATTCTGGTCGAGTTATCCGGGGACGAGAGCGCAGCTTTTCACAGTCATCATCATCATGTAATGCAACCCTTGTCTTCTTAATCACAGTTCTATAGAAAGTGTCATTAGATTAAAACAGCACAAATTTACTGCCAAATGTTCTACACAAGTCAAAATGTGGTCTCCACTGTTCCCTTAAAGCCAAGAAGCAAATTTTCTATATGCCTACATTGCAATCAGTTCTGAATAACTCCAGAGAGAGTCTAATTTACATGAACCTAAGGAGTAGTCAGTCTTCTGTTTTACTTTCATTTACTCCAAAAATTATGAAATAGATATTGAAAGAAAGCACTAGCAAAATTATATCCAGTTTGTCATAGAAATTCATGGAAGAAATTTATGTTGGCATATTTACAGGTATCAGAGAGTAAAAATTATAAATAAATGATTTTTTGAAAATCATTTAAGAGCAGTCTTTTTGATGGAAAAAATTTTGCATCACTGTTTAGAGTCTCTGGTTCTTTATGTAAAAAAGAATGGAACCATGCTGTAAGTTTGTGTTTCCAAGTAATCACCTAGTTATAAAGACAACATTGAAAAGAAACTAATGAAATTCCAAGGTGTTCTAGGATGGCTGTTTTATTCTGATCAGTGGTAGATTGCACTATTGACCAAGTGTAAGACACAGAGCGATACAGTGATTGAATAAAAGTGTATACATAATCGGAGCAGAGGACTTTGCCACGACTAGCTCTCTTCCTTTCCCTATAATACCAAGAGAAACCTGCTCTTATTTCCCCTTTCTCTCTCTTTGCCATCCACATCCTCATTCTCCTGTAGAGTACAAATACATTTCCATTCACTCCCTCCTCTCCTTCCACTGGTGCCCCAGATAAAATAATGCAAAGTGCCTTAGCTGTAGACACTGATGAAATATTTGCAGACCAGATATTAATCTGTTATCTGTTCTGTTGGTGTGAGATGTGATGAGGATGACAGAGGATCCTGTTCTGCAGGCCTTAAGTAATTTGAGCCAAAGATATTTAGATCTGCCTTTGGACATTGCAAAACAATTATTATGGGAGGGGGAAAGCCCTTGGGAAACCCACCTTGAAACATATTTCAAATGCCAGGAGACTTGCATGAAAATTGGGTAATGAAGGAAATTCTGATTGCAGAAAAATCGCTTAGGGACGTGCCTGCTGTTGCATGCCACTGCTCTCTATGTAAACCCTAAATGCTTAATGATGTAAACTTTTCTACTGCAGATTTTGTAATGCATTCTCTCCTTCAAACTGCTTTTTCCTCTTGGGCAAGGAGGGTGTCGGCTGGAATACTAGTTTTGTCCACTGAAAACAGATAAATAATTCAGCAGCTGCTGTGATGGTTTAATAGCACACAAGACCAGGTGTGAAGGAAGTAAACTTTCTCACGAGGATGTGAGTTACCCTTACAGTGAAGCAACACTGTGTCTGTAGCTAAGCTGCTTCCAGGTCTTAAGTAATATACATTAACTTCACAAGAAGAGATGCCTCTGTCATCCCATCTAGGAATTATTAGGCAGTTCTTTGTCAGTATTTTGTTCCAGTGGAGGAAATTCCTTTCTTGACAAAGACTGGACTCGACACTTCTTTAGCACATTTGGGATTGTCATACTCTGATGAACAACATATCTTAAACCAGAGCTTCAAAATCCATCTGGGTCTTTGTCTGTTTTCAAGGGGGTTTTACAATCTAGATATTGAGGGTTCTTTTACCCTCCCCATTCTGAATATTTGGGTTCATATGGCTCAATGTCACCCACCTCAGCACTGGCCCTGCATCCACACAGAGCTTTCCATCCACACAGAGTTGAGCCACTTCTGCTAAGCTGTGTGACACCTAATCACTTTTTCAGCTACAGGCTGTTCAAAAGACAAAATATGGTCCTGTTTTGCTCTCTTATTATATTATGTCCTTATTAGAGGAGTGGAGATAGAGAAGCGAGGACGAAAAAAGGCAACACTGAAAATTTCAACTACTCAGGAGAAATACATGAAAAAAAGAAATCAGAAGGAAAAGGGGACAGTTTTCCACATTGATAGATGGCACTGCACCCACTTTTACTGATCACTATTTGGTATTAAATCAATCTGTTTCCTAAACTAAACCATTAACAGTTGAAGGTTTGATTAAGAAGAATTCCGTGTTCCTTGCTACATTTTTCTGTATGAAGGAAAAGACATTTTATGAGAAGAAACCTAACTTCATTTTTCAGACAGTTCTAGCTTTCATATTCAAATGCATAATGGAGACTTATTTTCCAAATAAAACAATATTTTCTTCCAACCCTATATCACTGACCAGTCACAGAAAAAGTTGTGTTGCTGGGGTTTTTTTTTGTTTTGTTTTGATGAATAAATACATGATCTCTGTTTTACAGACTGAAAAACTGATTATAAAATTGAAGCCATCTGCTTCAGACAATGACAGGAGTGTTGGTGAGAAAGCAATACCTGTTGCCCAAATCTGTTGCTAAATTGCTGGTCCACAGCAATTTACACTGTATGCCAACAGTTTTATTTTCCAGTGTATCTTTTTACCCACCACCCAAAGTAAGAGACTTGTGATCATTTCTGTGGCACACTAACCCTGAAATGGCTAGAAATACCTAGCCATTGTGACAAAAGCAAAATATTTGATTTCTACAATTCAAGGGATTTAGATACAACTAAAATGATTAAAACAGTCTCAAATTTTAAGAAAAGCTGTTCCATCCAGATCACAGAATTGGAGTTGGAAGAGACCCACAAGAATCATCAAGTGCAGCTCCTGGTTCTGCACAGGACCATCCCCAAGAGTCACACCATGTGCCTGGGAGTATCATCCAATCCCTTCTTGAGCTCTGTCAGGCTTGGTGCTGTGACTTCTCTGAGGGGCCTGTTCCAGGGCCCAACCACCCTCTGGGTGAAGAACCTTTTTCTAATACCCAACCTAAACCTCCCCTGACACAACTTCAGGCCATTCCCTCAGGTCCTGTCACTGGTCACCACAGAGAAGAGATCAGTGCCTGCGCCTCCTCTTTCTCTCATGAGGAAGTTGTAACTGTAGTGAGGTCTCCCTTCAGTCTTCTCCAGGCTGAACAGACCAAGTACCCTCAGCTACTCCTCACGCGGTTTCCCCTCCAGGCCCTTCACTATTCTTCACCCTCCTTCGGATGCTCTCCAGTAGCTTAATGTCTTTATTATATTGTGGTCCCCAAACTGCACAAAATTCAAGGCAAGACTGCACCAGTGCAGAGCAGAGAAGGACAATCACCTCTGGCAATGCTGTGGCTGATGCCCCCCAGGACATTGTTGGCCCTCCTGGCTGCCAGGGCACGGCTGACTCATATTCAACTTGCCATCAGCCAGGACCTCCATGTCCTTTTCCATGGCACTGCTTTCCAGTATCTCACTCCCCACTCTGTATGAACAGCCAGTGTTATCCCATCCCAGGTGCAGAATCCGGCACTATCCCTTGTTGAGTTTCATATGGTTGGTGATTGCCCAGTCATCTAACATGTTGAGGTCTCTGCAGAGTCTCCCTGCCTTCAAGGGAGTAAACAGCTCCTCTGAGTTTTGTGTCATCTGCAAACTTGCTTAGTATCCCTTCCAGTCCTGCAACCATGTAATTTATGAAGATGTTGAAGAGCATGAGGCTTAAGATGGAGCCCTGTGGAACCCCACTAGTGACAGGTCACCAGCCTGTAACACTGTGATGTTACCCCATTCACTGTTACCCTCTGTGCTTGACCAGTGAGCCAGTTCTAGTTCCTATGTCCTATATCTTTCATCATTGCTACAGGGACATGAAGGGAAACAACAGATTTCTTTATGCCATCACCAGTAGATGAATTAAGGTAAATCATAAGAAAAAACAGGTAGGCATTTATCTGAACTTCTGAAAAGATCAGAATAACTGCATTATCACTCACTGTGTATTCACTTTGAGGATATATGAGCATGTGAATTCCCATGGCAAGAATGTCACCAAAAGCAAGCTTTAAATACAAATTGAGACAGTTAAGAAAAGTAAGTATCCAGAGTATTAAGTGCCAGTACTTACAGCTGACAGATAACTATAATCTAACATTAGCACAACTACAATCAGTGAACCAGAATTTTTCTTCTACATTATTTTTTCCATTTGATTACATGACAAGTATTCATTTTCATGTCTGTACCAGATCTGCAGAGAATTAACCCCATATTTCAGTGTAATCCTGTTTTGTTTGATTTTTATTATAGCATATGTTATCCCTGGGTACAGCCCCTTAAGTATTTCTAAATACAACATATCAACTTACCCTCCTGGGAAACCAAATATGACTGGGACCGTAGAGAGGAAAACAGTGGATGGAGATACTTGCAAATGTAGCAAAGATTGCAATATTGCTATTGATGTCTCCTAACAGGAATAGATATAAGGACTTCTGTTCTAAACAGCAGCTTCAGTACCTCCACATCCAGCTAAAATATATTTTTACCATGCATTTGAGTTTGATTACCATCATGAACATAGCCCAAGAACATACACATAAATAATTTATTTCTTGAACTACTGCTCAGGAATATCCTAGAACTGGAGAATCACAGAATGGTTTCAGTTAGAAGGGACCTTAGAGATCATCTTGTTCCAACCCCCTTGCCATGGGCAGGGACACCTTCCACTAGACCACGTTGCTCAGAGCTCCATCCAGCCTGGCCTTGCACACTTCCAGGGATGGAGCATCCGCAGCTTCTCTGGGCAACCTGTGCCAGGGCCTCACAGTAAAGAATTTCTTCCTTATATCCATTCTAAACCTACTATCTCTCAGTTTGAAGCCATTCGCCTTTGTCCCATCACTCCATGTCCTTGTAAACAGTCTCTCTCCATGTTTCTTGTAGACTCCTTCAGCTACTGGAAGACCACAATTAGGTCACTCCAAAGCCAATATCCACTGGTGTATGAAAATGACAAATGTAAACTTAATTTATGTTTTGTTATTTTAATGTAATAACTTCTATTTAGCTTCCAGGAATGTCATCCACTGTGAACCCCTATCAGAAATTAATTGTCTAACTTCACTGAGGATACTGGGGATATGTGGTTCCACTAATTTATTTTTTATTTCAAGACAGGGCAATGGGTAAACTAAAACGTATATATAATATATATATTATAGCGTATAAGCATTTGTATCCTATCCCAGAGAACAAGAAAGAGCATTGAGAAATACACTGAATCAAGCAAAAGTTGGATGACAACATCTAGGTATCTTTTCCTAGCAGGTTTCAGAAGCATCACACTAAGAGTGGGGGGTTTTCAGGCCAAAAAAAATTTAAAAAGAATAAAATTTAAAAAAAATAAAATTTAAAAAAAAAGGTGTCTCTCTACTAAAGAGTAACCAACCTCTTTGTATGGATGTTCATGAGCAAACATCTAATTTCTACTGGTGTCAAGGACAGGCAAAAATCTCAACATCTGTCTACAGTGATTGTGGCTTTTCCATAGACATAAGTATCAGCAGGTCCAAGGAAGAGATTCTATGTGTCCCAGGCTGCTTAATGGGCTGGTGCTGAGAACCTGTTCCACACTATCAGCACTTGCCTTACAACCCCAAGCAAGTCTCTTCACGTTTACATGCCTCAGTTTCCCTATCTTCAAAATGGTTGCAACATTTATTGTAGTAGAGCAATAACATGAGTCTGCTGTCACGTTGATAAGTGGCCTAGAAATCCCTGGATAGATGCTGACTTGGCATAAAAGTGTGTATTTACAAATGAAGATGTATTCTATTGTTATGGATATTGTGTATTACAGGCTGCTTGCATTATCAATTTAATGTACACGAAGATTCAATCAAAGCTGTTTAAGACCTTGAAAAAGACGCTACTCTGTGTACATTCTGATAGTGTTGATTCAGCCTACACACATGCACAAATAATATCTCGAGTCATTAGGGTCTAGCTTTTTTAAAAAGCAGTTTTCAAACTTTCAAAAATCCTTTCTATGTGTGATCTGTGAGTTGCCTTCTACATTGGAAGCTGATAAAATGCAGGAATGTTCACATTCATGAGACAATAGCTCTGACTGAATGCTGTAAAATGAAATAGTCTCTTTCAGTTTTTCCTTTCAAAAGGAAAATTGCATAAATAATACATTTGGGCCTTGCAATACAAAACAAGCACAATAGCTACTTTACAGCTTTCATCAAAATGAAGGCCATCTTTTTCATTTATATTATGAAACTGGTAATACAATATCATCATCTCCGATTGGCTGAAATCACCTAGACGGTGAAGTCTCCTTTCCAGATAATGCCACTCGGTCCCTATGTCAATGGAATGTGTAATGGTGGGACATATAAGGCAAATTTTTTTCATTGGTTAGCAATGAAGCTTTAAAAAAGTAATAATGGAGATTTATTGAGGAATAAGCAATGCTTCCCAGTGAAAAAGAGTAAGACAAGTGTCTGAAAGGTTTCTCTACTCCTTGTCAATATTTTGCTTTTATATTTGTGTTCCTTTGCATTCTTAATATGTTCTTTTCCAAAGGGGAGATAGTATACAATGATGGAAAGGGTAGCTTACTTTCAGAAGGACCCTATGATAAAAGGTAAATCCTCGGTTTCCTGGTTAACATGAGATAGATGTCACTGCACCAGAGAGAAAAAGAACCCAAAGACCATTTAGGACGTGTCTCAAAAGGGTAGTTGGCAGAGCTGGCTGTGTTTGGGCTCTTTTCCTACCACCACCCTATGGGCCATTTCATCCACTCCCCACTCTCAGCTACAGCTTCTTTTTTGACAGCTCTCTTTGTGTTCTCCACTCACCCTGTTCCTTCCTTCTATTTATTGACCTCAATCTTGGACTAAAACTGTAACTGAACCAAACGTGGAGCATGACTAATCACACAAATCTATGCATAGTCTTCCTTGGGGAATTCTCAAACCCTCATAGCTAGAGATATTTTGCATTTCCCTACCTCTTTCCTGTATCACGAGAGAATATGACATCATGTCTGGGTAAGGAATAATATTTTCTTTCATATGATAAGTGCTCTACCATTCATTTTCTCTCTCCATTTTAGTGGCATTCTTTACTTCACAGGTGTGTTCACAAATTACACACCCTGAGTTGATTTTTCTACCTCATGGTGACCTTTTACAATAGAATATGTACCCAGAATGGAAACCAAAGCAGAAATATACCAACTGTTTAGATCTCAGCTGAGACAGACACTTGGTAGAGCCACCTCTTTGACTGTAGAGAATATGTTGATATTTTCTAACAAGTTTAGCTCCACTCTACTCCTGCTCACAAGGCATTCCACTGAAAACAGGACTAAATTAATTGCTAAATGTTCTGGCTTTAACACGCATCAGATATAGAGGACAAATCAATCTTTCCCAGAAGATTCTGTACTGAAACTACATATCTAAACGTTATGCAGGTATCAAATCAGCTCAGAATGAGCAATATTTCATTCTTGGCATGGACAGATTTCTCAGTCCATCTTGATGTATGCTTGCTAGGTCTTCCTTCATCAGAGTAGTGTACACAGAGTTGCCTTTGTGAATCCCTAGTTTTTGTCCAAAGTCTTCGACTACACCTCATTAACACCTTGAAGGGATTCCCTGTACTAAGGCAGCCCATTGGCCTATTTAGGGACCAGCATGATCTGCTAAGTTAAAAACAAGACCTATTTGACCTAGGTGACACAGAAAATCCTTGAGCATAATTTCTCCTTTACTGTCCCTTGACTTTTCCTGTTATAAAATGAAATTTGGCTGCTCTGGGGGTGTTTTGAGCATGACTTGCAATTTTTTATTGATGACACTAAGCCAGAAATTGTTTAACTAAACCACAGTTGTGTATGAGATGGGAGAGCATGCTACTAAACTTCCATGGTTAGTGCAAACCCTACAGAGTGCTGTTTCTTCTGCACTTAATCACTCTCCCATTGATTTACAATTCTATTTTCTGCAAGGACAGACTTCTCTTGTTCTGTTTATTGAATTCAACAGTATGGGTTCATAATCCTTCTCCTTTCTCATTTTAACATTAGAGAGAGTGGAAGCTTCTCACTTTCAAGCTGAGAGCTTTCAGTTTTATTGCAGAATGTAGTTGGAACAGAAATTCATATCTTAAAGTTATAAATTGTATTTTCCCCATCAGATGAACAAAACCAAACTTTCCATGCAGGCACTAAATTCAGGCATTCTAAATCCACATCTTGAAATTGAACATTGACACGTATCTTCTGGGCAAAGCTGCAGCTATTAGATGTTATTTGAATGCCAAGGTCAGCCATTAAAATTATTCCCTCCTCCACATCATTATAATATTGTACTACAAATGTCATCAGGACTGTGACATGGATTGTAAGACTATAACATTAATTTTCAGCTAGTTTGCAATTATATTTCTTTCACAGTGGAAGTGTTAGCTCTGATTTGATAGAGAATAATGCTGTATCAGTACCTGGAAAGAAGAGTTGCAGAGGAAGGATCCCAGGTAGAGAATTCACCAGGAGAATCACGTTCCTTGAAAAAATCACCTGAGTTCAGGTCAAGTACCAACATGTGTCTGCTGAGGTATAAAACTCAAGTGTACATGATCAAATATCCCATGGATCATTTCACAAAAGGTACTTCCAGCACATTTTTGGTTTTGTAGATATTTCTCCTGTGTCTTTCCGTACACAGCATTCCTCACTCTGCTTGTGTCAGTCCCACAGCCTGCTGCTTACCTTGCTGCCATTCCTGGCTTCTGCCTCTCTTGCCCTTGTGCCATAGGATTTACCACTGGGTTACTTAACTGAAGCGATGACTGAGCATTTCCTGGGAATTCAGCTGGGTTAGTTTTCCTTCATCCCAGTTCAGTGGGATGAAGAAATGAGCAAATCTTTAATATTAAGCTGCAGGTTACCCAAGAGCTTCCCCCAGAGTCAGTCTGGAATGCTACTGCAGACAGCCCTGCCTCCCGGCACGGTGCCAAAACAACTCATCCTGGTTTGCTTCACTCCTGCATTTCCTCTGGCCTCTGCAGTTTGCAAATCCTGTCCTGGTGTGTCTGAGGCAGAAGAGACCGGTTCTCTGAGTCTCTGAGAGCTCTGAGGACTTCTGAGTCAGTTCTGGTCATCCAAAAGCTCTGTCAAGGTTCACTCTTACCATGAGCCCTGGAATAAACTGCCAACAAAGAGGGAGTTAACTGGGAGTATTCAATGCCCTTGAGGGAGAAAAAAGAAGTCTTTGAAGACTTGTTTTCAACAGTATCTAAGGACAGGAGGCTTAAACCTTGTTAGGTGTGGACTTGTCCATTCTGCCTGATGGACAACAAGCACCCCTTTTTTCTTAACTCTCTACTACTTGTGATGACTGTGTCTCTGTTGAGGACAAGACAAGAGAAGTCCTTGATTCAAGGAGTAACCTTGAGAGGAAGTTTAGGGTGGAGGCTGGATACTTCATGCCCGGTGAAAGGAAGTGTTTTTGTAATCTGCTACACAAGCAGCTGTATGAGAACCACTTCTTTCTCAAGTAGGAGGGGAAAAAAATGTTTTCTTGCTTACACAACTCACAGCACTGTTACCACTCCCAGGTTTCTCAATGCCTGTGCTAACTCAGTGAAAAGGGAAACTACAAGGCAATAGTAAAATACACTTCCTACTTTTGTATAGTTTTGTATGAGCTCTTTAGGCTATTGATTGCATCCTCTATTCCTGCTTATTTACATCCCACTACATGCTACTACTACTTACTCACCACCACCTAATAATCCTGAAATGATGATAGCAGTAAGAGCAATTAACTAGCTCTCCTCTAAAAATACAGTATTTAATTGTGTAACAGTTAGGAGATGTGAAGACCAATAATTACTATACACTTGATCTTTTCATACCTCAGCATCATCCTTTCCTGAGGGAGCAGGCAGAGCTTGAGGAGTGAGGAGGAAATATGTTACAGAAAAATAGTGTTAGCCTATGAAAATCCTTGTGAGTAGGTATTAATAGCATGCAGTCAGCTCACAGAGAAGACAAATTGTGTCTCAGCAGAACAAAACTGAACACATGTAGAAAAACAGTGCCTACTGAAAGCACAATAAATTTTAGTATGAACCCTACAGCTTTTAAACAAGTCTGTAATATAATAAATATTTTGTTACTCCTTATATCAAAGGTTTCCAACTTTTCCATTGTTTCATGAATTCAAACATACTATCTAAATAGCACTTGGGTGTACAAGTTCCTAACTAGTGAGGTCCAGGCACAACCCAGGCTTAAAGTACAAGCCAATGAATTGTGCCAGATTTCTGCTAGTATGACTTCCTCAGAAACTAAAAAGTCATAAATCACTAGAGGGGCAGGGAGAAAGTAACCCTAAGCCTCGGGTTAGGAGAAAGGGAGAGGAGGAGTTCACAGCAACCCAAGAAAACAGGCAATGATTCCTGCAGGCACTTGGGTAGTGGTTGGATGACCAAAAGGTGATGCAACAGCAGATGTTCAGGAGAAGTCAAAAGGTGAGAAGGATGCAATGGGAGACTTGACATCAAAAGGTAGAAAACACTGACCTTGTGGTTTCAGAACTGTCTTTCAGGAATTATTTCTCACTCTCTTCAGTGGATTTATGATTTGCAGCTTTCTTCAGCTTTTCAACTCCAAATATTCAAGTTTCTTGTTTAGCAACAGGCAGACCAGACAAATCCCCATCTAACATGATTAAAGCCTCTTGTCCTTAGACACTATTCTAAGCAAGTCTTCAAAGTACAAAACCTGTTGCTTCTATTAAAAGTATCAAAGGCATTATACTTTCCCCTTAAGCTCAGTTAGTTGTTTCACTCATTCAGCTTAGACACTGCCTTCTCCAACCGGTAAAGAAATTTAAATACTTTACATAGACAGCCTCATGAATAGCCTCAGTTGTTTCCCTCTCTGCTCTGTCTTAGCCCACCTCGTAGAACTGAGTGGCCAACATTTTATTATGGAAGACTTCCACCTCACTGCACTTTTACTGCAAAAAGTGCAGATACCAAAGACCTCAGAGCAACAGGTACACCTCAGAGCCCAGAGGTGGAGAGGGAATGCGTCCAGTCCTTCCAAATCCCATCATCTTCTGCCAGAAAACACAAAGGTGGCTTTAATCTACCCCACAGTCCCTGTTCTTTTTTATGCTCAACTACTCAAAGGTAGCAAAGGGTAACCCTCTTGACAAATGCCTCCAAAGCAGACATCACGCATTTCTTCGCAAAGAGCTATTGGAGGTGTCCATTAAGTGCCCATACCTATTTCTGAAATCTGAGGGTTCTTCAAGCTAAGATACTTGTTCTCAAAGCCTCTCTGAATTTAGACCTACATACAAAATTCTCACTGATTTTTTTTACCACCCTATCTCTGCTCTAGCTTTCTATAAAGTAAGTGTCTTCTGACTATAAACCTGTTCTTAGCCTGTGTATTTTCTATTTTTATACTTAAAATACACATAAATTGTATTAGAATTGTGAATGCTGGACAGAGAGATCATTATTACTGGTACTGAAGATTGCATCACATAAATCTTGGTGCATAGGAAATCTTTAGAGGCAGTACCCAGAAACTAGTTCAGAGCAGGAATGCAAACCTGGTGTTCACCCTTTAAGTGGATCTCCAGGGCTCCTTGACTCGAGGGTATCCAAAGAGGACAGTCACTCAGAAAATTAAAACCAGCAAAAGCACCTAGGAGCAATGAATCAGTTGTCAAAACTCTGATATCAACATCATTTCACAAACCAACAGTAACCCAGGGACTGTCTACACCAGCTTCACCTTCAGGAAGGTGTAGAGTCACCTTCACCCCTGTTTTCATCTAAATATGTAGGTCAGGCAACAAAGATGACAGACAGATAAAGACACAGGTAAACACTGGTTTGTGAGCTATTGTGAGCTATCTGAAACCAAATTGGGGTAAATTTCTTGGAGATTGTGTATGTGGTTAGTTTGTGAAAAATGGCATGAAGTTTTTTACTTTTCGCCTTTGCTCTCATAATCTTCCAGACTCTTTAGAGATGTCCATCACCACAACAGAGGTAAAAGAAATGTCTCACATTCAAGCAAATTCCCACACTGAACATGTGCCATTACAACACATCAGGTAGAAGACCATGATAAAATTGGGGAGTTGCCCATAAATACAAGATTTTTGAAAAAACAGATAGAAGGCTTTTACTACTGGAAAGGGACATTGTATATTTCCATTTCTCTGGTTATCCCATTTTTAAATTGAAGGAATATCTCTCCACTTATTCCAAACTAATTCTGAAAATACTGCATATTCTCTGTTTACTTTCCTGCCTTTGCTTTGGGTGGCTGAAAATGGCTCACTGACACTCTCAGGTGAAACTGTGTAGCCATTTGGCTTAAATGCTTTTACATAAAACCCACCTCATTTTCTGTCTGGAGATCAATACCTCAGCCACCTCCAGCCACAGCTCACAGAAAAGATTGGAGAGCAACTTGTGCATCAAAAGTCAAGTATGAAAAAAATTAACAAGCAAGAAATTAAATCATTAAAACTCATCAGTATTTTGCCAAAATATTTCATCATAATACTTCACTCTATCTTGCAGCTCTAGACTGCAAAGCACGTTGCACAGGATGATAAATTACATTATCTTCATTTTACAGGTGGGAAACTGAGGCATAGGAAAGCAAATAGACTTTCTCAATGAATTGATAATATAAAACTTATTTTCTGACTCTCAGTCTGGCAGTCTATTCAGTAGACTACCCTGTCTTTAATTCCTATCTGAAAAGGGTGAAAGAAATAAATGTGCTGTTATGTTAGCTTTTGCAAATCCATTTTCCCTTAGCGCCAAGACAAAAAAAAAAAGGAGTCAAATGCTTAAAGTAGTTAAAAATATTAAAGAACACAATAAGGCTATTTAGTTGCATTTACAGCTGGCAGGAAACTCTGGCATCTTATTTTTATTTTATATTTTTTATAGCTAAAGATTTCATTGTAGCACCTGAAAATCATGGTAGCTTGCCGACAAGCTTGCAGCTTCAAGTACTCATTTTCAAGCCAACTGTATTTGAAAACAATGTTTGGCACTGAAAATAAGCAGATATATAAGAAAAATATTAAAATCGCTATGGGAGTGACAGGAAAAAATGGAGTGAGACAGATTCCTCCAGCCTGATCCTTTATGATTCTTTTCTAGTTATTGAGTATATAAATTTCAATCCCCTAGTACAGCTGAGGGGGGAGAAAAATACATGATTATCATATCACTCAAAGCTGCACAACTTTAAAATCAGCTCCAATATAAATTCACTCTCTATAAAATGACTTTTAATATTCTTTTCCATAACATAAGTATTAAATTTTGTATGATTAAAAATTTATTTACTCTCTCTTCCTTAATTTAGATTTTTATTTGTTATTATTGCCATTCCCATCTGATCTCAACAAAATCTCTCTGTACTTTATGGCAAGAGCTCACCACTACCTGGGACACATCGTGGGACTTTGACAGCTAAGCCTTAAAGCAAATTAAAAGTGACCACTCCAACCTGGTGGCTCAGGCAGTGTGTATTATACTGCTGTTTCACAAAGGGAGAAAGGTGAGAAGGCAAGGGAAGCAAGAATCCTTTTCCTGAATTAGGATAATGTATGTGAAAGAGCTATATGTCTACAGCAGGAGCCTGTTATCTAATTTACATTGTGACCATTGAAATGTTGTCATATTAACTCGCCCTGTTCTTTTATAACTCACCAGGCCTGGATGTGTCCCAAGAAAAGTAAATAAAACAAAGTAAGATAAGATAAAGTGGACTTCAAGCAAAATTATGTTCACTCAGTGCATCATATCACAGAATACTCTGCACGACAAAGTAGCTCAGACTGTGCCTCTACCAATAAAAACCAAACCAAACCAAACCAAACAAACCAAAAACAAAAGCAAAACAAAACAAACAAAACTATGACCCAAACCAACCAAACAAAAACACCTAAGAACTTCTGTGAATTATATTAATATATGGAAGAGTACATGTTTGCAGGAACATGGCCATAACCACTAGTGAGCCTACCACTATCCTTTAACGTCCATGATAGTTGTTTTGTGGAATGACTTGGGGTTTGTCAGTACTTGTGTTTTTCCAGTTGTTCACCTTTATCTTGAATATTTTGTGCATGTTTGTCAGTGAGATATGAGGGAATACAAAGAGTGAATCATTATTTTATTCTGAGTTATTCATTTGAAGGATGTCTATATGAGTAGTTTTAATCTTTGTGAGCTTCCGGCTCTCCATGCACTACATACAATCACACTGGCACATCATAACACCTATTGCAAACTCTGTATGTTTCAGAAAAATATAAGAAGGCTCATATCAGGCCATATCTATCTGATCCAGTATCCTATGATCACCACTAGTCTGTCAAACAGAAGAAACCGTAATATTTCCTAGACATGGTGTTTTAGCTCCCTCTTTCCACATGCATGGTGTTTCCAAAACGCATAGCTGGCGTGGACTTTCTTTCCATGAATTGGTCTAATAGATGTTTGAAGGCACATAAGCTTTTACTGCCTACCACACAGTGCAGTAATTTTGATCCCTCTTTTTCACCTGTGAAAGTTTTGGATATTTATTCAATCAGATTCCATCAGCCTAACCTGTATGGACCAGCATGAGCAGCTGACACAATGCTGGCCTACTGCTCCTCTTCATATCCTACCATGAAAGATTTTAACATACTCAATAGAAAAGTCAAATTCTGAAACACTAAACTCCTGCTCTAAATGGAATAGCTTTTCCTGCACACCAAGGAAAGGGTCCACACTAAAAAGAGCCAACAATGCCTCCCCGAGAACAGCAGTTCACTCAAGTGCCAATAAAGACTATCAAGAAAAGCCCAATTTGAAGTCAATGTCCACATTCTCACCTTAATATAAGCTGATTTTGGCTTACTGTCTCTATGTACAAGTAATATCAGATTTGTCATGGTGTCTTTATAGAAGATATATTTTAAGCCCTCTAAACTGCATGAAAAACCCAAGGATTATTTTTAAGAGCTATGCTCTTTTTCTTTCACTGAGCACTGTTAGAGCAAATCATAAAGACTGAACCATTTTTGCCAGCTTTATTGTTTGCATATATTTTAAATAAAAGTTTTATTCTATTTAAAAAACACTTTGATGTTACTTTTCATGCATCTTTTTTCCTCTATAAGAGTGCTATAAAAAATTACTTTGCGAAATACTTGCACAAATGTGCAACACCAACATTACTTTACTATGTCACTTCAGGGATGCCCCTGAAGGAGAAAAAGACCAATTCTGCTCTAGCCCTTGAAATTTGGTTAAAATAATTAGTCCAAGTGTTTAATAGTTCTAGTGTTTAATACTCCAAGTGCTTCTCTGCATCCAATCCAAGAGAAGATACTTTTCTTTCATGGTATCTGGTTTTTTAGACTTATAAAATGCACAGGCCCTTTTGAGGTAGATATATACAATTTTAGGTATCACACAGCTAGATAACAACCCACTTCCATTGTTCAAAAGTACTTAAGATATTCAGGCCGTACCATATGCTCTTTATATTCAACAAATAATACATGATCTATGTATCAGCCTGGAACAGAGAAGGCTTTGGGGTGACCTAATTACAGCCTTCCAGTACCAAAAGGGATGTTACAAGAAACATGGAGAGATACTATTTACAAGGGTCTGGAGTGACAGGACAAGGGGAGATGGTTCCAAACTCAAAGAGAGTAGGTTTACATTAGATATACGGAAGAAATTCTTCCCTGTGAGGGTGGTGGAGCATTGGAACAGGTTGCCCAGAGAGGCTGTGGATGCCCCATTCCTGGAAGTGTTCAAGGTCAAGTTGGATGGAACCCTGAGTAAACTGGTCTAGTGGAAGGTGTCCCTGCCCATGACAGGGGGGTTGGAATTAGTTAATCTTCAAGGTCCCTTCCAACCCAAACCATTCTGATTCTATGATTCTGTGATCTAGCCTAGCCCGCTGTCAGTTTAATCAGTTTCACTATAATTTTTGTACCGCAGCCACACTGTACCTGTGGCATTAAAAAGAAGGCTTTAAATTTAAATAGATTTTAAATTTAAAAAATAGAATATTTAAATTTAAATAGAAATCACTTTAGTTCCTCACACAATTCTGTAGCATGGCAATGAAATGGCAACTTTTCCCACTGGCCAATGAAATACTTCCAGATTCATACCAGAAATAACGATGATTGCACTAACTTCACCCACAACCACCATTTTCATGAACAGCACTAAAGTGTA
Organism: Dendrocincla tyrannina; assembly: GCA_035047865.1. Lineage (NCBI taxonomy): Eukaryota > Metazoa > Chordata > Aves > Passeriformes > Dendrocolaptidae > Dendrocincla > Dendrocincla tyrannina. The sequence goes on along the minus strand of JAWWMP010000041.1, from coordinate 69,967,743 downwards.
TATGGATCTCAAGAGACACAGCTTCTACCTTCATTTCTTCCACTGAGCTGTGCTATGAGCTGGGAAAAATCATCTCAAAGCTTCTCATCTCCCTCTTGTAAAATCGTGGTTTCATAGGGTGTCTGAACAGTGGTCAAATGGTATAAATTACATTACAATGATACGAGAAATAATATACCAATGACAGTGTTTTCCCCATGTTTAAACTGGGGTGGGGAGGGGTGTGTGTGGAATTCAAGCCTAAACATACTGTGTAATGAGGGGGCTCTAGGTAAGGAACACTGCATTAATGTGGCAACCCTAAAATGTGGCCCTTGGGAAGGGCCAAGAGCCAGTCAAGTTCTCTAGGAAAGAACTATGTATTGAGCTAGTGGAGACTACACTGAATGGGATATATAAATGGAAGGGATTAAGACAGGCTAAAACTACCATGAAGTTTCTGCATCTCCTACACACACACCCCAAAACAGTGGGGACAGACATCAGTAGCAGTCAAAAGACAAGACATTGTACATGTCACAATATGTTCACATCACAGACAAGTAAGTGAACATTTTAGCTCCAATTATTGTAACTTCTCTTGTTTGCAGAAATACTTTTTAATTCCTTTATTGTGTGTTTTACTGAACAGCTGTATAGTATGGCTTACATCTCATTCTCCAAGTGTGCCCTGATCTTCCACCTTTGCTGTGTTTCCATCACACTACCTTGAAAGACACGGCCAGAGAATCACTTCTAGTCACAGTAAGAGCAAAAATAAAGTGAAAAATGGGAAACCCAGTTCAAATTATTTTCTTAAAACTAGGTGCACAGTGCCCCTTCTCCCAACCCATGTGCTGACTGGTGCTGCCCAGTATCTAGTTGCAGAAGGACTTCTCTGGTAGTCTTCAAGCTCCACCAAAACTTCAGGCTGGTGCCCAGTGAAGCTGCCAGTTTTCTTAATGTTTACTCTCCCAGCTTACAGACAATTACCAGCACTGCCACCACACAGGCACACATGTCCCTTACACAGGTGTGCAGTAGGTTCCTGGTGTGTCCCCACCCCCAGACACACAATGCACTCCCACTAATCCTCCTTGCTGTTCAGCGACGCGGGCACAGTGTCTGACAGCAAGGACCACTTTCATTTGGGATCTCCCAGCCCCCAGGGAGACTTGAGCTGCTGAGGAGCAGCAAAGAGAAGGAATTGCCCTGCAGTGCAGCTTTCAACGGGAGTATCCATTTCCAGCTTTCAGGGACAAGTGAGGCTCTCCTAAGGAACATACACATGACAAACTAGAAAATTACAACATAATAGCAAAACAGATTGAGTTGAGGAATTTTAAAAGTAAGTACAGTGTGATATCAAATATCGCATTCTCTTACCAGTATAAGGTATGATGACAGATAGGAGATGAAATTTTAAAGTTCAGTCTATCTGTCTCCCTATAGTGACTATCTCAGCATTTACACCATGGTCATCACTGTTTTATCTAAGGAGCAATCAGAGCAGTTGTGAACTGGGGAGTTAAAAGAAAAGACCTCTTTTTATCTCAAAGGTCATGTGGATGCTATAAAAATACAGATATTCAGTTCTATAAAATCTCCAGGTTAAAAAGTACATCTATTAAAACAAAACATGTGAAGATTCATATTTCCTTGCTCCAACTTTTCTGCAGGGACACAGCTGAGCTGTGCTTGACAATATGGACAGTGCTAATTGTAAAGAAGCAGCAAAATCTAAGGATATGTGAGGCTACATTTAATTAATTATTTTTAAATGCGCACCTTTTGGTAACTACTCTTTGTGCTGCTGTGCTGATTCAGGTTAAGATATACAAATAACCAAGGACATCTTTTCAGGGAAAGCTGATCCATCCCTTGTCTTTAATGGGACACCCAGAGAAACTCAGGCAGCAGCAGTTCCCCATCCTGTGACAAATCGTTCCAGGGTCTCCTCAACCTCACCCACACTCTTGTTCCATAAATAGACTGTTGCATGTGACACAGGTCAGCCTTGCAAAATTTCTTCTTTGAAAGGCTGTCAAACTTTCACTGCTTGCAAAACACTGAGAAGGATGCTCCTACCTTGCCCCTTGTTTCATGATGCTGGTCAAATGCAGAAGGAAAAAGCAAGGGAAAGGCAAGAGAGTATTTTTTTAATGCCAATATTACACTCATCTTTTGCAATCTTTGCCTGTTTAGCAAACAGGCTTGACACTCAATAACCCAATTAGGTGAATGGAACTCAGCTTTTTTTACTCAGTTTATGGCTGTATAGTCAGGCAAAGGGGGGGAGAAAGTGACAATGCAAATGGGGAAGATATCAAGGAGATTTTGCTCCTTCTGTTAAAAAGTGCACAACCCCCTAACAGAGAAGTTCTGAAAAATCTTAATTTAATCTACTCCAATTATTAAAAAGTATCTGTATAGAAATTTATTTGAAACCAACACTTTATGAACAGAAATTAGCCTGATTTTTAGAAATGCAAAGACCCCATACCCTCACTGATTTCATCTGAAGCTGTGGGTGCTCTTCTTTTTTGAAAATGAAGCCTTAGAAGTTCATGGTATGGGAAAACAAAATGTCCACAAAAAAAAAAAAAAAAAAGAAAAAGAAAAAGAAAGAAGAATGCTCATGTTATGACATTAAATTCTAGGTCTAACGTTGTGCTGGGAATAGCTATTTACACTGCTGGTAAATTTCATATCGGAAATCCTAGTCCACTGAGAATACTCTCCCTTACTCTCCCTCCCCCCAAAAAACATAAAAGACCATAAAGTTAAAGTTCCCATGGTTTTTTTTCTATGCATGAAGTTTCATTACTTATAGTTCATAAATGCCTACATATATGTAGACATATATGTAGATGCACAGGTGTATGTATAGAATCTATGGCTGTGTATCATGCATGATGAACTGGAACTGTACATGCAGACCTAAACCTTGCAATGTGGAGATGTTCAGATTCTGAGTCCATTTTCTGTTGGTGGCAAAAGTAAAATCTCAGCCAGCTTATTTTTCTATCTAACCATGAATTTACGTTCCCTACTTCTTATACTCAGGATCCGTTTGCCAGATCAGGTAGCTGAGTCACAGAACCAAATAATTCTAAATGATCAGAAAGCCATATAAACACCTGGTGATATCACAAGATAACGAATTCATTTTGCTATAGGTTGAATATATGAGATAGAACACGGTGACATACCCAAACACTGAGTTATGCAATGATACTTTGGGTAGCTAGGCAACTTTTGAAAATCCCTCCAGTTAATTAATACAAAATCACAGGGAATTACATTTCTAAGTAACTTAACCACTTCTGAAATGTTTCCAGCCAAACTTGTCAAAATGCATGCCATCATAAACTTCAGCCAGTTTAAATCCTGAGGTATCTTTCTGATGTTTAAACAGCTGACTGTTTCACTGCTACCTTTTTAATTAAACTGTACACTCTGAAAATAACATTGTGACAAAACATGCTAATTGCTAATGTTTGAGCGACCTCCCGAGACTGGCCATATGTTAGGAAACTGTTTAGCAACGACTCGATTGCATGCTGTACTTGACAGGGGCATTATGGAAATGTAAAAGCCAAGTGTTCACTACTCCCGAAATGGCACTAATTCTGAACTGTTCAATACGTTTAAGAAATATGGATTCCATTTGCAAAAGCAGTCTAGCGCCATTCCCACTGCAATCACTGACAATAGGTCAACACTTCATGCTTTTGAAAAAGCTTACTTTGATGAGCACAAAGGATTCACTTTCTAATGAGAAACTCCCTTCTGAGTCCTGGTACAACTTGAATCATGAACTCCATGATCACACTGCTACTCTCACACTCTTAAGGGGCTCCAGTCTTTACGCAGGGGCCCTATCATACTTCTATTATTAAGTTGCTAAAATCTACCAATTTATTTGGAGGAGCGTGTTATTACACTCCTTTATTCCTGATGTTTAGTTTCTTCAAAATTCTATATTGCACAATCATTAGAAATACAGCTTATGCAATGACTATGTATAAAGTTGCAAATAATGCTGCTCCCAGTTGTGCAAAATAAATGAAAAGGCCATTCCATGCATTTTCTGAGGTTTGCAAAGTAACTGTAGCTGTTTATTATAGTAAAACCCCAAGTATCTCAGGCACCCTGGTAGTAAGTTACAACTCCCATACTTTACCTTGGACCATCTTCATTGTTACACATTAGATACCTCGGCTACATGGCAAGGTCTCCAACAAAACACAAGATCATGACAGAGGTCTACTAATGGCATGAAAGCCTATTGTCAATGAAACATCCTTGTTGCTTTAATGAAAGTACATTCCTCATAACACAGTGTGAACCTACACATGATATTTTTGATGTGACTTGAGTATTTTGAGGTTATTATACTTTTGAATCAACAGAATAGTGTTTGATATTTAGCTTCATCCAGTTTTGCTCCCCCTTTTAAAATGGCCATCCTCTACTGGGTCTCCTAAGAACCCTCTCAAGGTATGTTTCCCAAAGCCTAGGCTCAGCAGAAGTTTCAGAGGCTACTCTTTAAATGGAATTATGTACAAAATAATTTGGTCCATGGAAGAATAATTACCTGCAGAAGCAAGCCAAAAGGCCTAGCCTTCATCAGCATTACTGCACCTATTGTCAATCAGTGCTAAGGTAACACTGAAAATAAGGACAAGACTGAATAGGGGGAAGAAAAGGCTTGGAGGTACAAGGGAAGGAAAGCAGTAAAGAGAAAGGGGAAGGAAAAGTAAAGGGACTGTATGATATACATCAAGAGATTAAAAGGAAAAACCATCAGTTGCTAACATTCAACCCTAATATTATATTTTAGCAAAGACAGAACTAAAAGACATTAACTCATGTGTACTTTCTGATTTGCAAGTGTCATGCTAAGGGTTAGAAGATGAACAAGTAAAGGATAAATCTATTTGGAAACTTTTGTTTGAATTTCCTTAGCATGTCTTTGCCAGCAAAGCCAGTCCTTATAAACTCTTTCTACAAGGACTTTAACAAGACATTTTAAGGATAAATGATCACAAAATATTAACATAGAGAAAAATCAGAATTTTTAATCATGGAAATTTTGACTGCAAATTTAATTCTAAGGCTTACAATCATCTGTCCAACAAAAATTCACTCCTATATCATAAGGAAATAGAAATAACTTTAAAACAATTTCAGTCATCAGTTCACAGGTTATCCCTCTGCTGAAACAGAGATGTATAAAAGCTATGTGAAGCTATGAATACATGGAGTAAGTACAAATAATAACCAGAAGAAAAGGTTGAATTTAAATAATTCTTCACTGCAGCAAATTCACCCCCAACTCTCAATAATATCCTCCTAGAATTAAATTCTAGCATGAAATTCTGTGATGATGGGTTTTAATTTCACCTTGCATGTATGGTTTGATTTAGTTTTTAATAATCCCATTTAGTCTCCTAACATTTAGCATCACAACTTGACTGCATTTTTAAATTTGTACCCGGAAATAAATTTCTCTTTAATCCCTCCTGTTCATTGAGATGTCCCATTTATACATTTAAAAAAAAAAAAAAAAAAAAAAAAAAGCTTCAAGGGGAAGTGGTTTTTGTACTTTTTTAGTACTTTTCACCCTGCCTCATTTTTTATTGATACCCTTTAAGCTTTCCATTTCACAGGGGGTCTGGGCAGCCAAACTCCTGAAGTTCAGCTTAAGAGCTCACATCCTAAATTACAGTCTTTGCTACAGAATTTAGTGAACTGACCATTATGATGGCAACTGTTCTCAGCAAGCAGTCTAAGCTGATTCTATGATTCTGTGGTTCTATTTTGCCCGATTCAAACCTGTATTTAATTTTTTTTATAACATATTGACTTTTCAGTGTCAGGTTTTTTTCCCCATAATGTCAAATATAAATGATCTTTCACTCTAGATTTTTTTGGTTTATTCCAGTGAAGGCAATCTCTCCCTATGAGTAATCTCCTCTCAAAACCATTGTAGCCACCCAATCAGTTCACGAATCCACCAGTTCTGTTTTATAGACCCCACATCTCCTGACTAAGATCTGAGCCAGTTTCCTTCTCATCACCACCCATGTAGGCTCAACACCTCCCTTTGAAATCAAGCACTGCGAACATGACCACAGTTCTATCAGTCTGCTCAATAACTTGGTTGTCAGCTTTGACTTAGAACTCTAGACCCTCACATTTAAACTCCTTCAAAGACCTGAGACTCACTTTGCTGTACATTCAAGTCAATTATTTCCCAGTTATGGCAATTGTCTTCCCTTCTGCCCTTGACCTTGTGCAATCTTATTTCCTTTATGTTCATGCAAAACACTGCTGTGAAGTCCATTATCTGAAGTCCACTGTTTTAGGATGGATCTATGTAATTTCTCTCACTGTGCTCCCTGGTTCCTCCTTTCTCCCATGTCAGACATGAGATATTTGTTTTCCCCTATGCCATGAATTCTCTTTCACCATCAGGTCACCATGTCAGTCTTTACAAGCCACTTTTCACATTTCCAGACTGCCAATGTGTACTTTTGCTCATAGCACATCACGGTTTTGAAACAAGTTATTTACAAACACTCACAAAGCCCCACCAGTTACCTTCCTTCTCTTATGCTCTTTCCAAGGCACCCAAAAATCCTTGCTTCAACATGAAACTACCGTGTGCAAAGATGTTTTCCCTTTGGTTTTCCCTTTCTCTTCCCTTTGCTCACCTCCACAGCTGTTCTGGGTTTGTGCAGTGCTCAGCACAGGGCAGCTGTGTCCAGTGACCAAAGCTCCCACAAACTGCAAGGATACTGAAAAAAATCTTCAACAAATATAAAATGTCTATGAAAGATAAGGCAAGAGAGCAAGCCTCTTCCTTACACTGTTACAATATTTGACATTAAGACAAGGGAAAATGCTACATTATGCTGTCATCCAAACACCAGAAAGTCAAAAAACAATAGTAACCAATCAGCCTTTACGCTACAGCCCTCAAAGTCCTGCATATGCCAGTCTTTCCTGCTTTCCTCTGTGCATGTTCATCTTTTTGAGCCTTGCAGATATCTCATCACCACAGCATCCTTCCAAGTAATGAAATGTAGACATTAATTCAGTGTTACTACCTCTCCCAGTCAGTCCAGAGGCAGAAAGCAAAACTGCAAAACTTCTGCAGCGTATATAATTTACAAGATGTTCTTAAATTATAAAAAAAAAAAAAGCAAGCTTATCTTATTAACAAGTGCAAGATCTGATGTCTGAGAAATATATTCAAGTCTGCTTCAAAATGTTGGCATTTTCAAGACAAGACCATTTAAAGGGCATAACCTAATGAATCATTAGCACCAAAGCCCATCTAAATTAAAACTATAATAAGATGCTTTTAGAATCATCACCCCCCTTTTTTTCTCTCCACCCTTGTTATTTCACTTTCAGAGGATATCCAGAAGTACATTTACTTAAACGTGCCCTTAAAAAGGGCTCGTTCTGATAGATTTGATGGACTCCATTTCTCTTCAGTCACAGGAAATAAATTGGACCTGGTGTTTCTCAAAAAGAAAATGTGTCAGATCAGACTCCTATTCTCAATGAAAGGGGAAAGACATTTTTGTCATTATCAGGGTCTGCCCTAATTTCAGATTAAGTTTTACATGATATGCATGAGTTCATATGCATGTTTTCTACAGGTGTCTACATAATGTAATGGCATATTTATTCACACGTTGATATTTTGGGGGGTTTATGATAACTACATAATCCAAAATAGGATCTTCTCAGGATTATATCCAGGTTCTATAATATTCAGACATTTAGGAAATGGTCAAGGGGAGAAAAAAGCAAAACAAAACAACAAAAAAATGGCTCACAAATATAAACAACCCTCTAGTAGCTGAAATTCACATATTTGAGCTCTGGCTGGTCTCAGCTCTGGCCCAGCCGGCCTCTCTGGACAGAGCAAAAGCCACAGTTCCCAAATTCTCAGGGAAGCACAGGGAACAAGATCTGACTGCATTCCCTATAGCAAGTTTTGATCTGAAAAGGAAGAGGCATCAATTTAGACTCTGAAGCCTTTCCTCAACTTTACATACAACCTGTACACAGCAAAGAACAGAAGCTGCTCTCCAGTGTCACACAGTATAACTTAGCATGATGGAACTCTAAATTACTCTTTTCTGAATAAGCTCACACTGAAAATTCATTATTTTTGTAGTCTCTCATATTCTCTTCCTCCACCACCACCACCCCCCTCACAAAAAAAGCAGTATCTCCTTAAACTGCTTCCTAAAATACAAGTATTTCACCCTGAAGGACAGAGCCTAAGAGTTCCATTTTTGGGAAATATAAAATCTTGCCAACTTACCTGAATAAATTTCCATATGTGATTCTCTGCAAATCAGTTCTCTTTGATTTAATTGCCCTGTGCCTATTTTCTTCTTTCTTTTTTTTTTTTTTTTTTACACAATTTTGGGTCTTTATACATTTGAGTCACAGATGTCTGCAAAGGTGAAATAAAGCCAATCCAGGCACAGAATAAGTAGAATCAAAAAAGAATCCCTAAATATTTGAGGTCACATATCAAAATACAGATATAATTTAAAAGTACATTAATTCCTGTAATGGTTGAGCTGACAAAGCAGCAATCTGAATTTTTCACCCTACTACTAGTGCTTAAGGATGCCAAAATTTGAGGTTTGGATTCAGCCTGTGTTAGAGATGGGGAAAGGAAAAAAGAAAAAAAAAAAAAAAGCCCAATTAGTAGTTCCTAAGTCATTCCATAGTTCCTAAGTCTTTTAGCTGCTTCCAGAATGCCCACCCACATGGACAAACATGAAAATGAGCACCTATAGTCTGGGTGCTACGTACACCCACTTCACCAGACTGTTGTTAGTCATTTCTAGCAAAGTCTCTATCGCACAAGTCAGCATCTGAGCCCAAATATTATATTATATTCTGTTTTCATCTTTATACACATTACTGACAACTGAAAGGGGAAAGAAGTGCAAGCTAAATAGAAATACTAATTAAAGGAAAATATTTTCATATTTGTTTTGATTTGAATAGTTTAAGTGGGATGAGCAGAAGTGAAGAAACTGTATGGAGGAAGGGGAAGAGACAATGAGACTTATTCATGACAGATGTATCATCTATTCGCTAAACTAAACAGTGTTGAATCATGCTTGGGAGGCAACAGTCTCACATGGGCAAAAAGAGGTGGATGGGCAGCATCATATTCTGCTAATTTGTGCATTTTTCTGTTTTTTTGGGTTTTTTTTAAAGTGTCAGAATGAACTCTGATCGCTTTGTGATCATTTTCCACTAAGCAGTATTTCACAAATCTGAAATATCTGGGGAATGTGGCGTTCCACGCAGTGCGCCGCATCTCTTAGGATACAAGCTTTCCATCTTTCCAGCTTTCCTGCCAAGGGATGGGTCTCTCAAGCACTACAAGGCTGCTGTGCCAAGGACTAGCCCTCAGAATTTGGAAGGGCTGAACAGAAATGTTTCAGGCAAAGCCACAAATCGTTTCATGTTTCCAAAAAGGTAAGAGAATTTCATAAAACTGACCTGGCAAGTGAGATCGTGAGCCTAAGGAGAGCCCAATTAAATTCAACAGATTCTCTCTGATGTGGCAGCAAAGGGAAGAAGCACTTAAAGGAGAACTGAATCATAAAATAAAAGATAATCTGTTCCCTACACACAATTACAAGGAAGAGTAAATCACTACAAAAAAGGCTTAAATATGTAATCTACTTCATTCATTTTTCTCCCAAGTATAAAGAAACTGTCTTTATCCCGAAGTTTTGAGGGCTTATAACTAATTAAAAATATTCATAACAAACAGAATTACTTGCTCAGTCCAAATAACTCCCTGCCCACATAAATCAAATCAACCCAGAATCACAAAAAAAATTCCCAGCTTGCTTCATGCTCTTCAACCCTCAGCAAAAGCTCAGCAAAAAATAGCTCTGCAGCATGTTCTGAAAGTTAAATTTGGGCTATTTTGGACCTCAGGGAGAATAAATTCTGAAATCAAAGAATCTTCATGGAAACCCCCTATCACCATTTCCTTTCTATTAAGTGAGAAGCTCGATCATTTATGCATCTCTCCAGCTGATACGTATGGTAATACACAGATACCTAAAAAATAGCCTGTTAAAAGGACCAGCTGAGATAATTTTCAACAACTTTCTCTCAGTTTTGAACAGCAAAGAGCAGAGATATAACATCCTACAGACAGGTAGTCACGGTCTACACTGGAATCAGTGTCTGAATCATTTTAAGGTGTAGGTCACACACATTTGGCATACATCCAAGCCTCAAAGTAGAAAAGGTGCTCATAGTTCTTAGATAGCTGCCATCTTTTAGCTATGAAAGACTGAGGAACATCTTTTGGCTTGAGATGGGCACTGGGTCAGATTTTTTCAGTGTTCTTAGGATCCAAGGAAATGGGTACAATGTTCAAATCCCTGTCCTGTAAGAAGCATATTTAATGATCTCTTCAAGGCATTTTGTGGTGTCCAGACTAAAACAAGTCCAAGTCCCTAACTTGGACCCTCTGATTCTGACTTATTTCTCAACATGCCTTCTGTGTTGAGAACCTGTTTGTTTTTTTCTCTCAGTTTACTTTCACCACTGTCACTCTTTTCTGGGCTGAACCTTCACTACTTTGTTGCCTTGCACGCATTTGTCTCAAACACTCGCTAATATCACACGAAAAAATGGGGAGAAAAATCTGTGTGTCACTGGACTTTGTGCCACTCATGCTAACTGATTTGTGTATGACAGCTAACAAAACTGCACGCCTGGATTACAGTATTACAGGTCAGTCTACCTTAGATTCAGCAAAGTAGCATGGCTACACATATTTTGTACCTAGGTGTGGCATAACTGACATACAAAATCCACCTTTCATAGTCTGAACATAAGCTAAGGTTGCCTACCAAAGTCTAGACAATTGAAAATGTATCAGCTTTAATAAACTTCTGGAAATAATCCAATTTTGCTATTAACAAAAGTCATAAAACTAGTATCAGACTGCCAAGATGCCAAACATCAAAGTCTAAGAAAGGTGGACGTTTCCTAGTGTTTTCAACTCTGCTCTCAAATATTTTAGTGATGAAAAACATGGTTTCTCTAATCACCGTCCAACATACTGCAATAAGCAAAGTAACTAGCCTCACTTTCAGAGCACTATTTACATTAAGAAAAGTTTTTTAAAAACATCAGCTTAGTAGCTCAATATATACTTGAACTTGCAGTGCACCAGAGAAGAGTCAAATCCATAAAATTAGAATTCAAACTTTGCCAAGGACAGAGGAAGCTCAGAGCCACTGTTCAAAATGAGAAATATTTAATTATGCAGAAACTAATTAATATTAGAATTACAGCCTTTTCCTTATGTAGGTCTTAATCCACACTTTGTCCACCTCTTACTCTGAAGCTCTTGTTCAAACAAACACGTACAGGCTCTCCTTAAAATTTCATGTTCCAAGACGATCTTTATACGGTGACCTTATCCTGATTATCACTCCACAGTTTTACCTGTCCCGTTTGTTCCTGAGCAAAAGGCATTTAAAATTCCAGAGAAGCTTCACAAACTTCACATGTGACTGACAGTGAACTCCAGGTTTCTGAAGATTTTTATGATACATCATGCCACGTGAGCCAGAGATGGAGACCTTCAGAAGTCTGAATGGAGACAAACCCTCTGAAATTCAGTGGCAGGGGCGCAGTCCCAGTGGAGTGCCCAGTCCCACTCCTGTGCCCAGAAAAATGGACTCGGATGGTAAACACAAAGCAAAAAACCCTCTGTGTCCCTCCAAGGTGTGAGCAGTAGCAGACTGGAGGCCTTGCAAATATCTACAGGGTTGCTAAAGGTGGTGGTGGTGGTGGTAGAGGTTCCCCAGAAAGACTGTTCCCCATCTTAGGCCCTTACCTAAATGTGCACAGTTATTTTTTTAATATTTTGTGTTTAAAATTGACACACAGAGTAATGTCTAAGTGCTTTAGTTAGCAGACTGACTTCCAAAAAGAAAATAGCTATAAATGCAGCAGATCTAGAAGTCAAGACACTTATATGAGATCACCAATTCAGGTCTGGGAACAATGGAACAGTCACAGCACTACACCAGTTTCTGCGTGTCTATAATTTAAAGGCACCTAATGCACTCTATTTTAAACTTCTGTTTTCAGTTGTTTCTAGTTTTGCCAGACTCTCAGAGTCTGCACTGAAATTTTCTACAGCAGAAGTCTGCCTCAGGCTCCCCTTCCTCGCCTTTTGTTTTCCGAGTTTCAGTTAAAACTGCTTAGCTATTTCTGAGAACAAAGAACTAGGAGAAAAACATGTTGTTTTGTCCATTGTTTAAAAAAGAAATAAAAAATCCTGAATGTGAATCTCTACTGTCTCCTTCTTTTGAGTGGGATGTAAAAGGTCACATAAAAAAATCACCTTCATGCTAGGGATAAGAGTTCTTATATCCCTGTGAGAAGCTGCCCAAATTTGGCAAAGTTAAGAGCCTCCCAGGGATTCTGGTTCATATGCATCAGTAGAGACTTCAGAGCTTAACTTTTGTATTTTCCCAAGATTCAGCTGCCACTTAAATGCTCTAACCCTTTCGCTGTTCTTCCTCCTCCTGTCTGCCTGGGCTGCCCTGTGGCCATGCCCATGGCCTGAGAGCAAACTCTCACCTGTCCCCACCTAGGCACGCCGGAAGCTCTTAGAGGAGGGGCTTCAAAGCTCTTCTGTGCCCCTTAGCTCAGTGTTTCAGGGGGAGAAAACGAAACAAAAGGGAGAAAAGAGCTGCGGGACATGAAAGTAAAATGGCAGATCAGCACCAGGAGACAGCTAGGTGAGCTAAGGCAGAGGAAGACAGTAGTCAGAGGAACAGAATAATGCTATGTAAGAGAAAATATAAGGAAGAATATAAGGAAGACAAGGGTACAAACAAAATTTAGAAGTCCCACTTTGTTTCTAAAAAATCAGGAAAGTGGGCACCACATTGCTGGCTGTGTCACTGCCAGAGGCACCAGTACTGTTCTGGTCTATGGTCCTGAGACTTGGTGCTTTCAATAATCTTAAAGTTCATGTGACTCACTATTTTTGATTTTTAATTTTATCTTTTTTTTTTTTCTCCCCAGGTGAGGAACTGCATTAAAAATGTTTGTGATGAAAAGCCAAGTATACTGGTATTCCACACAGGAAATACCAGTATTATTGCATTTACATACAACTTCAATTTACTTCCCTTATGAATACAAATCATGATACTGCTTTTAGCTTTTATTAATACAATCACCTGTCTAATTTACTGCATGAGAGAAACTAGCTTGGGAAAAACTTTAACTGTATGGTGCCAAAGGCTAGCATTCTATAGGATCTATACATTACACTTTACCGGACATATAAAGCAATTAATGCAAAGTATCACAGAAAGAAAAACAACAATAGTTTTCTGGTCAAAGTATCCTATTTTTATACTTAAATAGGGTTCTATCTCTTTTATTCCTTTTTGCAGTTACTAACTGTGTGCTCTTTGTTTGTGAATTCCTGATGCAAGGCACCTGGGGTCAGGTTGGCAAAGGTGCCAAATACTCCCACCTGAAATGAATGGGAGCTATGCTTTCAGCACATAAAGAACTATGAGATACCAAGCGTTTAAAAAGGGTATTGTGAAATATTAGCTGCCCAAAGTGGATAGGCCCTGTTGAAAGCTGCAGTGTCAGTGGTTTAGCTTTCTCTTTCTGAGATGGGATGAATTCCTTTCTCTCACAAGGATTTTGAAGTACTGAATTGATCTTTCTTTGTGAATGACTTGCATACTTAGGTAAGCACGCCACAGGAAAGAAGAAAACAAAACATGGTTTTGTATTAATTCTGAAGTTTGAAGGTGCTATCTTATATAAGGCCTAAAACTGAAGAAATTGGATGTTTCATAACTGATTGAGACCTTGTTCCATGGTTGTACTTGCAGTGTGTGTTCTTACTTTAGAACTGTGCTACAGCACACATTTACATTGCTCTTGTGCAAAAATCCCATTTCTTCTTAACTGTTAGCTTGGAATTTTCTAATTCTGATCTCTTTACTCTGATACTCTTCATATTCTTGTACCTGAGAGTCTTGTTGACTCTTTGTAAAGTGTGCTAGTCCACCATGAGAGAAATCATGTGTGGTGATGAATAGGATACATTTCAAAGCAGTTGTCATAGGGACTCCTCCTACAATAAGATGAAAATTAGGCATAACTATTTCACTACTAGGGTACCATTACAAAAATGGTAATTTTCATAAATGAATCAGTAAATACAGCTAATTTTTGGCAAATAGCCTAGGGCCATTCCAGTTTCTAGGGCTCTGATCTTCTCATAACTTCTTGGTTAGACAGGGTCAGGCTTGGATCAGTACATAACTGTGAATCCCCTGGGAAAAAGCTTGGGAGCTCCAGGCTGCACTAGTGGCTATTCAGTAGGTGGCATTATATGCCTAAAGATGGTGCCAAGACAGTCCCCTTGAAGGATATTTCCTATAAGTGACTTTCAAACATAATCCTTATGTTTGGCCCCCATTTGTCTCTACAGTTAAGAGTAATCCCACATGGTTTCCTTTCTGCAGAGGGAGCAAGTGGAGGTGTGACTTTTTGTCCTCCTACCAAGTCCTCAAAGGACTCTGTGCTACTCCTGTAGATGTGGCTTCCCAAACTGCAACACCTTAGGCACCAAGGAATTCCTCAAATACCCTATCAGTCCTACATTTTGCTAACTGTGTTCCAGTTAGTGCCTTCTGTGTGCCAACTCTCATTTGCTGGGAAAAGTTTGAGACAGGGCAGTAGTAGCTAAATTTTCTCAGATAAGGAGTCCATGAAACTTGCAAATACCAGTCTTGATCCTGCACAGAAATGATCCTGAAATTACTGAAGGGAAAGGATTCGTTGTCTGCTTAGTTCAGAGCTGAGGGCTCCACTTACTGGTAGGGTTCAGAAAGACTTGTGGAGATGGAAACAAAAGGCAGAAATTTGTAATGTTTGTTGGGAAGGTGAGATGCAGTTCCAGGTGATGTGGATACTAAAGTTATGAACCCATTACTTCAGCATTTAAAAGAAATGAAAGTTGGAAAGGGCTTTCTGTAAAAGTAAGCCAAACCTTGGAAAAAAGGGACAACTAGAGTCGGATCCCATACTTACAGAGTATTTGTAAGTATTTACAGACTTACAGAGCTTTGTAACTCCACATTCTCTGTGTATTCCTGTTGACCTCCAGAGCCTAGATTTCATTGCAAGTGGATGGACAGACCCATTATTTCTTAACTGACCTTTGAAAATAGGATTAATTCCTAAACCTCTGAAGTACTTAGGCAAACTTTGTCCTGAGTTGCTTCCATAGAGACAATAAGCCACACTGCATTTTAAGTTTCTTACTTGTCTGCCTTTTTCTCCTTACACATGGTATCTCCTGTTTAGG
>JAWWMP010000041.1:69907316-69947316 GCA_035047865.1 Dendrocincla tyrannina | reverse complement strand
GATTGGTGGGGGGAGTGTAAAGAGGGGTGGAAGATGCAATTAGATCTGGGTGTTTGTTCCTTTCTCTTTCCCGCACATGCACACACATACACACACACAAAGTGACAAAGTGGTTAATGTCTTTGCAGGTTGGTGTTGACATCGGGTATCTTATTGCCACAGTCCAAATAGAGTACTAATTACTGCGAATGATGTCACCGTAGGCAGAGGAATAATCCCATCATTTAATTAGTTGAATGATTTAAACAAAGATTTGCATAGATGCACTAATCAGTTGCCATGAATTACAGAGCAGCAGTTGCCAGCGAGGGGTAACAGATCATACAGTTGGAGGGAAAAAAAATCTCATCTCCTTGAACATAATTAATTTAATTGTCCTCATTAGCTGTACCATTTGTTTTGATTTTATTTCTCCCTTTCCCCACACATAACTTCTCCCTCCCTCTTTTCTTCTCCGAGTGCATTGGTGGAGAGAGGCACACACACACTCACACTGCTGTATTTCCAGAGTGGTTGTGGCAGAGTTAGTCTATAAACAGAGAGAAGTGAGGCTCTTCTGAGCATATGGGTGTGTGCAGGAGAGGAGCAGGTTTCTGTCAAGTTTGGCTTTTCTCTATGTGCAGATCAAATCAGCAGAAAGGGCCTCTGTTAGTCTGCTGCCTCTGACTGTGCTTTTCGGGTTCTTGCTCAGGTTGGTTGTGGCTGAGTTTTGTTACTACTTAGAGGGAGAGGGGGCAAAAGATTCAGGAATTGTTCACTGCATAGTATGCTCATTCCAGGAAGCTTTATATATAGCTATGTATTAAAAAAAAAAAAAAAAAAAAAAGAGGTTGAAGCTTACTTGGTGGAGGGGGGAAACCTGTCCTAAACATATGCATTTCTGAGGTTGCTTTGATTTTTTATTAGAGCTGCTGGATTATATGAGGGAGGGGTGTAGATGGCAGAGCACTTCAATGCTTTTAAATCTTTCTTGGGTCTTGAAAGGCTTCTATAATATGAGTGTCATTCAAATTTAGGGTATATTGTAAGCTGACATCTTTCAAAGCTTTGTGAAAATCTAGTGTGGTGCTTCTAATAGCAGACAACAGATATTCACTTTGAAGTCTGAAAACTGTATTCACAAATTCTTAATCTGGTCTTTCTCCAACTGCAGATGGATCTTAGAGGAAAGATGCTTTGGATTTTTTTAACTTTATTTACAGTAGGCTAGGCTCAACATCTTTATTATAAAACACGAAGAAACAATCATCTGTGAGTGACTGAACATTAAAGTCGTGTGTGTTTGCATGTCTGTCACTCACTTGGTCAAGGGTGTTCAACACCTCTAACATCCCAGTGACTACTATTTTTCCCCCTCCAACACTTAGGTAGAAGATAAGGATCTGTCTTCAGCTCCTGGTACAGGGATGCTGTAGGGGGGGAAACTGCTTGACTTCTTTCAGCATTCAGCATCAATAGGGCAGTGATGGGGATGGCATGTGGCAAGCGGGGCCCGGGGGTGGCCGGGCTGGGGACCGCGCCGAGGAGCGAGAAACTTTCACACCGGAGTTTCCACTGCTTTCCTGAGTAGCTCAGATCCAGCACGGAGAGGGGAAAAGTTTTCACCTTCAGGGATTTTTCTCATTACTCATTAATAGAGAGATACGTATCTTGCCTTTTTTTTTCTTTTTTCTTTTTTTTTTTTTTTTTGCGTGGGCAACTTATGGTTTTGTTTAAGCAAAGTATTTGGGGAGGAGTGATGGCGGGTGGGGGGCACGACGCTCCCCTCTTTCCCCGGGTCTGTTTCTGGAGCACTCTGTGGGAAGGTGATCCTGAGCCGCTTCAGTAGAGGTCACTTGTGTGTGCGTGTGTGTGTGTCCCTGGTGTTTGTGTCTAGCATATGCATGTGGTTTTGCTGACTGCACTTGCAGGCTTGTAAATTTTCACCATGGGAAATTACCAACAAAGCCCAATCTGTCTCCTGGCTGCTTTGCACTTTCCGAGGGCGGCTGTACTTGAGCGAGCTGCAGAACGAGAGAGAAAGCGAGAGGGAGAGAGAGAAAGGGGGAGTTGGGAGGGGGGAGGGGGGAGAAGAAGGGTGGGTGGGTGGGTGGAGGGGGAGAGAGGTAAATAGCCTTAAATCGGAAGGGAGCTGCTTCTCTGTGGTCTTCCACAAGAGCTGCCTGGGCTCTGCTGGCTCAGTAATAACTGAGTGACCTTTTCTTTTGCTGTATTATGTCTGGCTGGTAAGGGATTGCATTTTGCAGCTGATAAAGCCCTGACTTCATTCAACTCGGCTCCTCACACGCTGCTTTAGGTAAGTTGTCTTCAGCCAGGACGGAGACAGACAGCCTTGGACTGCAAGATTCTAAAAGGAGGACACCTGTAGCTCGGATGCGGTCAACACAATTACTTGGCGGATCCTTGAGGACCTCATTATTTTAAACTTAAAGAATAGCGATCTCCCTCCCCATCTCTCCCACCCCCTCTTTATTTTTTTCCCCAAACAATGCTTCTTTTTGACCTTTTCCAAGGAGAAGAGCTACAAAGCAGCCACTGTGCTTATTGAACTGCCTCCCCTGTATCGCTTAATTGAGAAGGTAAGTGAGGCAACTGTGTACATAAGCTTTGGGTCATTTGTGTATGTGTGTCTGCATCACTCTCTCTCTCTCTCCCTCTCTCTCTGAGTCATAAGCCGGGGCTGCAATACACGCACACATCTCTGCACTGCAACTTTCACTCAAGCTGCAGCTCTGCTGAGACTGTTTTGTTTAAATCATGTGAGGCTTCATTATTTTTATGATGAGACATGAAATACATGCAAGCGGAGGATGCTGAGCGAAACCCATCCGACTGTACGTCTCGAGAAATAGCAGTCAAAGTTAACAATGAATTGCAGCCCCACCACCACCCCCTCCCCGTTATTATTGTTATTATTATTCTTGCTTCTTCCAGAGCTTCTCGAAACGTGCTCTCAATTATCAAGGGACTCGGTTAATTTCCCACTCCCCGGCTTTAATCCACAAACCTCCCCGTACAGCAGTTTAATTTGCAACTGGTTCGGTGCAGGGTTAACCCTTTGGGCAGAGCGGAGGCAGGAGCGGGGCGGGGAGCCCCGGGGGGCGCAGGGACGCGCACCGGCCGCGGGGTCCGGGCCGCGCATCCTGCCTCTCCCGGACCGGAGTGAGGGACGGGCAGCCAGGCTGCCGCTATGAAGCAGTACTTCAGTCTGCGAGCATTTCTCTTTTTTTCCTCTTTTTCTTTCACCCCCGCCCCGCTCTCCCTTCATACCGAGCACGATACGGTATGCTAACGCCGCATGTGACAGTTTAATCAAACCCATTTGTTACAACAAAGCTAAGAGACCGCTGGGATTATAGGCTTACGGGCAGAGTTAGGGGAGCATGTGGCTTTGTCGCTCGCCATCGCCGTGCGGGGCCGGCGGCTCGGGGTGTGCCATCCCCCCCCCGCCCCATCCCCATCCCCGCCGCCCCCCGCCCCCGCTGCGGCGCGCCGCGCTCCCGCTCACTTGACCCGAGCCGAGGAAGCACTTGCTACTTTTGCCGAGATTCGGTGCTTCAATCAGAAGGAGCTCTCCAGGCGCCCGTAAATCAACTCATGCAGAAAAAGGAGAAAAGTTTTGGTAAGGCGGCGGTGCCCGGCGCTGCGCGCAGCGGTGCGCTCCCGGGGGGAGGCGGGGGGTCCTCCTTCCTCTCCCATCCTCAGTGCGCTGCCGTAGCGAGCGGCTGTGTCGGCGTGTGCTCTGAAGAGACGCAAAACACCGCTTCCTAGGACAGCTCTGTAGGACCGCTCTTTAAACCTATTCGTTTTGCTCGGTGCAACAGACATCGCGACGTGCTTTCCCCGACACCTCCCTCTCCCCGTCCTTGTGATGCTCGGAAAGGAATTGGCATAAAGGGCTGGAGCGCCTAACTCCAAAAAGGGATTCTTTGTTGTAGAGTGTATGTTTCTTATTTATTTTTTTATTTTGCATGTGAGCTGCATCAAAATTGAACTCAGTCTTGCAAATCTCTTGTTGGCCTTTGCCAAGCACTAGCACTTTGCTGCCATGGTAACTGTAATTAAACTGATAAGAGTGGAAAAATGTCAGTATCTCTGAGCCTTGCAGCTGCATTGGAGAAAAAGGGAATCAAATTGGTTCCCAGCACCACTGCTCTAAAAAAAGGAGGGGGAGAATGGGGGGGGGGGGGGGGGGCGGCTAGGGGAGAGAGATGGTGGGGACACGCCAGAGGTAGGAACATAGCTAAGCAGCTCCGGACCCTGAGATCTGGGTACATCTATTTGCTGTGTTGTCCCTTAGGGGGCTACAGCCTGCAGGGATGCTCTGGGCCAGTGAACAGAGAGAAACAAGCTTTTAGGCCCAATCTAGCTTTCAAAAAGAGAAGGGGAAAGAAGAAGAGAAATCTTTTGTTTGGTGTCTCTTGGCAATCGACTATCCATGTTGGCCAAATTCTTTTAATCTGTATCACTGCTCCCAGCTGTGGGACTGCATTCCCATTTTTATTTTTTGCCTAACCTCTTATCTTTCTATTTTTTTTCCATCTCTCCCTTCCCAACCCATGTCCTTTATTGAAAAAAAAAACCCAAAACCCAACCAGCAAAAAGCAGATTCCTCTGTGGAAAAAGGGGCAGAAGGTGAAGTTTAGTTATATACCATGGAAAATTAACTCAAAAGTATACAGAAGAGACTATATTCAGAGAACTAAAATCCTTACTTTTATTTTTTTTAAAAAAAACCCTGAGTGTTATGGAGTTGCGGTTACTTTGTTGTGTTAACTACAGAAGCTGAGACTGTGCGGATGAATGGCACAGAACAAGAGAGCATAATGGAGGCAATCAACCGTTAGGCTGGTTCACAATGCAATCCAGGCAATTAAAAGCTCACCAGAGTTTAAATGAAATGGTTCCACTTATTTCTGTGCACCACACTGCACAGGCTATTATTTATGTCTCTTTTTTTAATTATGATTTCCCTTAAACTGTCAAATAACTCAGAATAGCAGGGTCTCGGAGGCAATAAGAATTTTCCACAGAACAATTTACATGCCAATCTTAAAGTAGTTACGACTCCTGATGTGCTACATGCGAGTTCTGAAATGTTTCTTAGCTTCTGAAACCTTTACTTTTTTTTAAGTCCCTATGTGTATTGTCCTAAATTATTGGAGCTCTGAATGCTTGTAGAATGAAGATACAAAGTAGGAAAGCATCAGAAAAGTATTCTTTTTATCTTCTACTAGACCTCTAACTCTCTTGTTTTCTGTCAGTTTGCTGTCTTTTAAAGACTGATGCACCAAAACTTAATTTGCTGCAAACTGATTTTATTTTTTTCCTAAGTAGAGACAAGTTTTCCCTTTCTTGCTGTATGCACTCCTGTCCTTGGTAGAATTGAGTGCATGCCTCTGAAAAAGTGGGGAACAGTGGTCTTTAAAAGTTTGTAGGTGATCCAGTGCATAACGATATCTAACTCTTCCTCTAAATGACTGTCTGTACCAGAAACTGAGTTCTGTGCGTCTTGTGCCACACTTGGCACTGCCAGGGACTAATCCTGCTTACAGATGCTCCTAAATCACTAACAAAATACAGTTCATTATGTCAATTCTTCATTCCCTTTGATTTTTGAGAAGGGTGATGATTTGAGTGAAATGGATTTTTGTTTGTCTACCTTCCTCCGGGAGCCTAATTTATCTTTTTCCAGAAACCTTTCTTTTTTATTATGAAATCATGCTTACAAATCAGTTGACAGTGTTTCATCACATGATAATGACAATAAACTAGGATGGGAGTCAGTTGCATCAAACTTATATGGGGAGATTGAAAGAAATTAGGTTGTTAAGTTCTCACTTCAAAAATCCTAAGGGTTGTGGATGGTGATGAACAAGTCTTATTCCTGACACAGCTCTGCAGTTTATGTGCAGTATCTTGGGGACTGGGGGTGGAGGAAGGGAGGGAATAGAGGGAAGGATAGAGGAAGCCCTTGAAAGCATATTGGGGTGAAATAAAAAGGGTTCGTTTGACAGTGACAGACTAGGCACTGAAATTTCTCAGTTCTGAGAACAGATCTGCTCTGTGATGCAGAGCATCGGTAGGACTCTGCAGAACTGAAGGCAAAGCTGGGTTTGATTTTCTTTCTCTTTTTTTTTTTGCAGCCAGGGTGTAGCACTTAGGGGAATTGTATGATGTTTTGAAAATGCTCCATAAGCTGTGCTTTCCTGGGGGAGGGGGAGAGGAGGCCAGGCAGGCAGCAGTGCTGGGTACTGCTACCTGATCTTTCAGCAGTGAGCAGTTGAGGTGGTTTTGTGGATGCTGTCAGCCTCTGAAAGGGTCTTTCCTAAGACATAAATGAGTACTTAAGCTGCAGCCTGTGAAAAGCTGGCTGACAGTAAGCTGCAGGTATTCTTACTGCCAAATTAAGAGAGAGAGCTAAAAATACATGAGTGCGTATCCAAAAAGTGCAACTGCA
The DNA here is from genome assembly GCA_035047865.1 of Dendrocincla tyrannina. Taxonomy (NCBI): domain Eukaryota; kingdom Metazoa; phylum Chordata; class Aves; order Passeriformes; family Dendrocolaptidae; genus Dendrocincla; species Dendrocincla tyrannina. The sequence goes on along the minus strand of JAWWMP010000041.1, from coordinate 69,940,856 downwards.
TTGGAGATCTTATAGGAATGTTAAAAGGAAGAGAGATTTTCTGTGAGGTGATCTGCATTAAGGTGCTCATACAATACAGAAAAAAAAAGTCATAAAATTCTCAGTTGTCAAACTTAAGTGATTTAAACAGGCTGTGTGAAGAAAAGGACGTTTCCAAATTTGGAGATATGTCAAACACTCCTTGACTTTGTTTTGTTTAGAACCTTTCTACACTTCAAGAAAAGAGTAACTTTTTATGATTAAACAGTTGTTCAGGGATTTATTTTTTTCTAACTTTCATTAAAATAGAAGCAGCTTCATTGCAAGTGCAAAAAATCAGATCTATCAGAGAAGAAAAGCATTTCTTCTCTCCAAAAGCTGCTGCAGATTGAATCCCTAATCTGAAGATGCTGCCAGTGGGATGTCAGCACCACCTTTTCTCTGCCTTGGGAAAATAGACATGCAGGGCTGCAAACACTACTTTCTTGGGGTGTCTGCCCCTTTTCACTTATCTCTACAAGAAAGGTTTGGGCTAACCAATGTGAATGACAGGGCTCTGACTTTCCTCATGGAGTAAATATCTCAAAAGCTGTGCAAGCTGTAGTTTTATTTGTAATGCAATAACCTCATGTTTGCAGCATATACCTTGGGAATTATCAGACTTGATTACTGAATTCTGCTCAGATATTCATTGTTTGGCTGTGCTTCTGTGGCATCTTTTCCCCTTCAGACAGTGCAGGACAGTGGATCAGCCTGGATCAGAGACTGTCAGCCTCCACTCTCTAACCCACTTCCTTATCAGCCGACAAAATTTTTACATTAAGATTTTTTTTTGTTAAAGCCTTTAACTGTGTTAGCTCCTAGTTTATTCTGGTTTCCCTCGAGCTAAAGATTAAAGTCCTAGAGGAGCCCTTCATGCTTCTGAACTTTTTTTTACAGAGTTCCAGGGAGTTTATACGAATTGTGGCCAATTTTATGCATTTGTCCTCTACATGGCCAAAGAGAGGGGCTGGGAATAAGCCTGTTGTTGGCATCTAGAGGATCTTTATACTCTACTGTGATAAACAACACTACAGATTAAGGTTTTTTTACCAAGTGATGATATTTAGAGTTTCAGTAGGACTTCCCTTTATGGTTTTGTGTAGGTTTCTTACCAGAAATCTGTGATGTTTTCACTGCTTTTAGTTGTTTATTTCTAGTCAAGTTATTTTGCTGCTTCATGTATGTACCCTGGAGTAAGGGAAGTCAGCTGTCAACTGAAAATGCAGTAAAGGTTCAGCCTTTGTCTCATGGTGCTTTCTTGAGAGGAGATGTGTGTATTCATACCCAGATTTGCCACAGACTTACTGTGGAGCCCTGTTCAAGTCGCTGGATCTCATCCTCCCCCTTGTGAATGAGAAACAGATTGTAGGAGTCTTCAAGTGGTGTAGGACCTATGAGAGCAGCATCAATGGGGAGTAATGGGAAGGCAGAAATGACCATTTTTATGCTTTTTGCTGGAAGAATACAGCCCTTACACTTTTGTCAGGAGCTTTAGACGTTATGTGGCAGTAGTGCCGTGGTACTTCGTGGTGCCCACTCGCAGAACTGAACAGAGAATTCAACAGATAAATGTGTCACTCCAGGGTGTGTAATAGACTGTATTGCAAAGAGGGGAGCAAGGCTGTTGTGCTCACATGTCACAGTAAGAATTGCAATTTCTAATTCAGTGATCAGCTTTGCAGGTGGAACTTAGGGGTTCAGCTTGGGAACACTGGAAAGTCACTTGACTTGCTCTAGAGTTGCTGTGGTCCATGTGGATTCAATGTGTTCTGCTCACACCTGTGTAGAGATCCCTGGGACATCTCAGCTGATGTAGCATTTAGCCTCTTGTCTTTGTGGCATTAATATCCGTAAAGACACACTCTGCCATTGCTACAAAGGTTGCACTGGCTTTCATGCTCTTCCTAGGAGAGCTTTTAAAAAAGCAAACACACAAAACAAAACAAACTAATCAAGCCAAAACCCAAACCCTAACTTGTTTGTGTTCTAGCTCCCCGAGCCTGCCTGTCTGTAGTGGTGTGTTACAGCATCAGGCAAGATCTGCTGATAGAAGTTGGGACTGTAAAGCTTTCTCAACAGTAGGTAGTAGAGTGTTCTTGATGAGGAGCTCTTGAATTTACTTTTCTTTGTTATGAGAATTTATTTGGCCTTTCTCAGCCTCTGCATAATAACAGGGTTCCATACCCTGAATGTTGAAGTAGGATTTGCTTGTTGGCCACAGCATTTTTTTCCCCAGTCTTGACAAACCCTCATGGTAATATTCAGATACATTGTTTTTTAAGGTACATCTCTGGCTTTAAAACAGTGAGATAACCTAACAGTTAAACAGCATATCAGTTCTTTCCTTCTTTCAGGTGCCTGTCCAGTAAAATATCCACTGGGCTATAATTTTGTTTATTCTAAGAAGTAGCTTTCAGATAATTGGTCTGAGTGCAATGGGATGGCAGTTCATTTGACTAAGCAGGAGAGACCTGTCTGTAAGCACTTTGGGGCAGTGACCTCTCCCCGTTTGCTGTAAAACTGAGGGCAATTGATTTTTGACAAGATCCCTGCAAGCTGGCTGTGTTGCTCTCAGTAACATCCCTCAACTGTGTTCTACTTTTACCAGTTCTGTCTATTAAACAGTGTTTCAGGTGTTTGAATTGTTTTTTAAATGCTCCCTGCTATACCATCAAAAGGTGTGTGCATACTTAATGGACACTACTGTACTCCCTGTCCTGAAACAGCTGTTGGTTAAAGTTGGGATTGGAAAGTTGCACAGCATTTTTTTTTGTTTGGTTTGGTTTTGTGGGTTTGTTTTTTTGTGTGCTTGTGGGGGGTTCGTGTGCTTGTGGGGGGTTCATGTGTTTGGCTTTCTGGATTCTTGTTCATTCACTTGTTTGAAGTTTGTTTTGTTGGGTTTTTTTAATTATTATTATTTTTAATATTTTTTTCCTTGACAAACAAGAACAAGAAACTCTCTGACTTTGTGCAGATTATTTAAAATCAGACTTTTCAGAAGGTCTTTACATTGCAAGCTGTAACTACAATTCTGCTACTGAAGTGTCCCACCACTTTGTTAATGATTCTAATAAGAACTTAAACCTTTAAAGAACAAAACACCACCACCCCCCCACCAGCATCAAAATTTCTATGTCAAACCTCCCCGAAACTCTGTCCCTGTGCCTCTAAAAGCTTCAGTCGTTTCTTCTTTAGAATCTGGAGTGCTTTTATAGTTATAAAGATAATGCAAATAATTCCAAATATATGGATTTAGCTGTGTTTACTATCATAGATGTGCTGTTTATTTAAATTTTGTGTTGTAAATATTGAATACTTTGGTTGAAAGTGGATTACTTTTCGACTGAACTTTTTTAATATTTCATTTTATTAATCTTATGTCTTTGCAGCAAAGAGAACAGGTAAATCAGGTGTTAAAGACAAGCTGTGGAACTTAGAGCAGTGGAAGTTTCTGCTCTCAAATTTATCTTAGCATTGTTTTCAGCTTGCTGTGGACTATCTACGTTATTTTATCCTATCTGTGCCATTGCCTTTTAAATGAACTGGGTGTAGGGGGAGCAGGGAGATGGAGGAAGAAAAGGGCAGAGAGATGTGTAATATCTATTTTCACTCTTCTCTTGTCTTATTGTATTTCAGGTATACAAATGCTCTCAGTCCAGCCAGACACCAAGCCGAAAGGTTGTGCTGGCTGCAACCGTAAGATTAAAGACCGATATCTTCTAAAGGCCCTGGACAAATATTGGCATGAAGACTGCCTGAAATGTGCCTGCTGTGACTGTCGCCTGGGGGAGGTGGGCTCTACCTTGTACACCAAAGCCAACCTAATCCTTTGTCGCAGAGACTATCTGAGGTAGGTCACGTCCTTCTTCCGTTCACTGACAAACTTGGTAAATCCTTTCAGTCCTTCCTATGTAGCTGCTATTGCATAAGCGGTACTCGAGGGCTGCAAGGCTGAGTATGTGTGGAGGATGAGGAAACAAATACTGACACATAGAGATAAAATTAAAACCTGAATCCGAAAGCACACGTAACCAGGTTGTGCCAAGGGCTGCCAGATTTCTGATGCCAACACTGGTGTCCTGTTCTCTCAGGCAGAAGAGAGTAAATCCCTCCATGATTCCCACTACACCATGTCCCTGGGGAGTTGGTGGTCTCCTTCTCCCCCTTCTTCTCCTGGCAGCACAGTAGTGGCCAGGTGTATCCACCTGAAACTGCATGCATGGTTTTCACCCAGCTTCAGTGCAGGGTTTGAACTCTGTGAGTGAGGAGCGTTTCACCCGTCTTCACTTACTTGCTTTTGTCCTCTTAGTTTACAAAGGGGTTTCATTTGTGGCACTCAGGCTTGTATAAATGGTGCCATTCAGCAGCTGAATCAAGATGACCAACTATCTTCCCCATGCTTAAAAATCATGTGTCTAGTAAGCAAGCTCCAATTACTCTACTCCTGATTTAAGCTGGTGTTCTGGCTAGGATCCTGGCTAACCTGTTGCCAGCTAACATTTGTTAGAGACAGCAAATTGTCACCTGATGTTCTATATTCTTGTTTGCTCATAGACCTATGTCCTCAAAAGTATTTGAGGAATAACTCATAGCAAAGTACAGATGAGCAGTTTATCTGCAGATCGTATGTCAGTAAATAGGGCTACTTTGCAAGAGCTAGGTTTAATCAGCAAGTTTAGTCTCCCTGGGCTCTCAATAGTAAATAGAGAGAAAAGGCTCCCCGGGGGTGATTTTGAGCACCTATTTCCTATAGTGCCTCTTCTCCATTCCCTGTAGAGGGGGACTAATGAGACTAGCTGCTCCAGGCTAAGGTGAACTTCTGGGAATATTTCCACTGCCCCTTTAATGAAACCTTTTCCTTTTAAAGGGACACTGAAGGCAGTAATACATTGGGGAAAAATTAAAATTCTATCTGAATGTGTTAACTTACATGTTCCTCTTAAGTACAGGTACCAAATATGAGGTTGCCATGCACCAATCAGTTCCCAAGTTGTACAGCGTGGGTAGGTTGGAACGGGGATCAAGACTAAAGCATTAACTATGGGTAGTCTGGCTGTCCACATAGCAACCTCTTTTTTTCTCGAGTGGAACAAAAACCTTCAAAACATGCTGTGCATTTGTTGAGCTGGGGCTTCAAGGCAGAACAGGATTTTCAGACATGGGCTTTGACTGCTCAGTGGTAGAAGTACTCTGCTGCCTCTTAATGCTCTAAACTGAACCCATGAAAGAGTGCTGGGAATTTAGCATAAAGTCTGCATCTTAAAGCCGTTGTGTTAAAGCTGCCAAAGTAGTAGGTAACAAAACCTCACTTTTAAAAACTGTTGAAACAGAACAGGGTCATTGTATATGAACCTGGGTCACCTGTGATCTTAAAGTGAATGAGTATAGAGAGGGGTTGGAACAGCTTCTGGGGCAGGGAGGAAGTAGCATCCCAATTTTTAAAACCTATTTTTAGAATTCTTATACAACAAAATTCTTATACAACAAATGCCTGCAGGAGCGAGAAAACTCTGCTCTGGCTGTTTTATCTGAGTTCCAAGTTTGCTGGAGACTTTGACCTTACTCCATCTCCCAAGTGCTAGTGCAGCAGATTTAATGTTTTAAAATCAAATATTTAAAATCAAAACCAAAAGTGATCTAGTAGTAGAGATATGAGCGAAGCATTTCCCCGGCACAGATGCACATACACACACTCTTGCTGTCTGGTCTTTGAAGGTTTAGCAGGAGTAAATATTTTGTTAATAGATTGTTATAATTCATACTAAGCAATTCAAAGAAAGGAGACTATTTTTTTGTCTGTCATGACCACATTCAATACTGGTGTTTCAGTCATTTCTTCATACACAACACCTTTTACTTTTGTACCAGTGAAACCAGGGTATACGAGAAATCCTATAATCACATTTAAGATGTTTCTGGTTTTAGTATCTGGATTTATCAAGTCTTAATGAAGCTATTTTGTCACAAGGTGGGGTTTTTTTAGTGATACTTCTGAGTGCATAGATTTAAACTAGGTATTTACACTAAACTTCGAACCGATGCACTTAAGGTAATTGCAGATAGTCATTTGCCTCATTGCATCTTATCTACTTAGTTATGCAGTGAACCTACAAAAGTGATGTTTGTAATGTTAATGTAGAAACTAGTTAAACTTTCTCTGGCTTTGTAGTCAAATAAGCTTTCATATTGAGCAACCCACTTGATATGAATTTAAAGAACAAATTGAATTGTACTAATGATCAGATTAGGGTTTGATTATGGTTTCATACTATTGTTTTTTTCTTTTAAACCATAAAGGGAATCTTTGCTACGTATAAAACAATTCTGGCTTCCTATTAATTTATGTGGTGCCCTCTAGAGGATATGGGGTTTGAACGATACTATAAAGAGTAAAATTGCTTATTAACTTGTCTCTCAGTGTTCATTATACCTTTCAATAAGAGAGCCATTCTACAGATGCTACAAGCAATAATGTAGCCAGTTTGGGTGCTTTAGCATTCATGTTTAAATTCATAAACTGTGTGATTGTGTCTTTGCCTGCTTGCAAAAATACTTTCAGTACCTTTCATTTAGAGATGCCTGCCAAAAAAACTAAACCCTCCCTCTGCCCTGATGCACGCACTTCTGCTGCTATTGAGCTCTGAGGTACCCACTTTGAGCTTCTTATAAATACTCTGTATCTTCAGAACTTCAAAACTTGCTTTGCTTTAGCTCTCTCCTTTGGTAAAATTAGTTAATTATACTATATTAAGACCTCTTTCTCTGGATTGGGAGAGATTGAGGGGATGGAAGGAATCTTTAATGAGGTAGTGAGCTTGGAAGATGCTTTGGGTGTGAGAGGCTTTACCCTGGAATCTGATTCATGTAAGGCACTCCAGTGGTTTCAGCAGTGGCATACGACACCAAGGGTATTAGGGTGGCCACAGCAGGACTGAACTCCGTTTTGTTAATGAGGATGAGATCTGACTTGAGTAAAGAAAGGGCTCAATGTTAGAAATAACACACTCAGTGAAAATGATATGCAGAGTATAATTCCCCTGCAGGCTTCTGTCTTCTGCTTATACACTCATGGGTTAGAAAGTGAAGACTTAATTTAAGTAACTTAGGTTTACACCAATATTTCAAGTCCATTTACAGTAAGTGAAATATGCAAGAACTTTTTTTTCCATCTTTTTTCCCTCCAGAGCTGTACGGTGACATCTTAATGTATCAGCCTATCCTGCTCTGTCCTCTCTTCTGACTGGCAGCACATCTATTTACAAGCACAATATTCCCTTTGAAATCTGTCATTACTGCCATTAATGACCAGTCATTATGTTAACAGCCCTTGGGCTGTTAACATGTCAAACTGGTTGTTAACTGGAATGTTATTACTTATTTAAACCGCAGGTATGAGTCGTGTGAAATGTGCTTTGGTTGCGCATTCTGGGCTGCTTCTGCTCAAAACAATAGGGAAACAGTGGAGCGTTTGCCTTTGGGGTGCCAAGGGATTTGCTTTCTGTACCATCTGCTCATTTGATTTCTGCATATTTTTGAGGTGCTCCTACCCCTGGGCAGCTTCCTAATTTCAGGTGCAACTGGGTGCAATCCCGTCTCTTAGCCTTGCCTGCACATGGGCAGCCGGTGATGTTTCCGGATGCCCAGTAATGCTGCACATTTGAGATTAATATCTGGGCCCTAGAAGTGTAAAATGAAAGACCGACAATTACATGTAACTCAGTTGTATTAAATAATGAGCTTCCTCGGATGCAGCAAAAATATGAAAGTACAGCTGTGCTAAGCTAGTTGCAATGTAGGTCAATCACCCTTTTCACTTAGGTTTTTAACTACGCAAACCCCGCTGAGCGACCAATGACTACAAAGTGCTGTTTCATTCCTATTTAATTTTGGCAGCATTTTACTGAAGAGCAGGCATTCATGCAGCTAAATTATCTTCACCGTTTCTGGTTTTAACTCCAGTTCCATGACACTAAATGTTGGAGTGTATATCTCTTAGTAAACACAAAGAATACGGCTTCTGATTTTTTTCCCCCCAAATCCATCTCTTAACATGGAAATTGAATTAGAACTTTTATTACTTTTTGCATAATTTTCCTAGCCAGGCAAGCAAGATCATAGGAAAAGGATTAACAAAACTAATATATTGGGGTGGAATTTTTGCCTTTAACACATCTAGACCCTTATTGAGGATGGGGGGGATGATGACACAGAAGTCTACCCCCCATCCCCCAACATTGATATTGATTTTGTTTGTAAATATACTGCAGACTTTAAAAGTACCACTGAACAGCTTTGCAAATGAGTAGATTACTATTCCTGAAGAAAGGGACAGATCATGTTCCTTGTTTTTTTTATCTCTTCCCCACTTGCTGATTGAAAGACCAAGAGCCAAGTTTTTAAAACTGGATATTGAATGAGATCTTGTACATGGTGAGAAGTGACCACAGAAAGTGTTTGACCATAAGCATGATAACATATTATGCCTCTGTAACATATTTAGCTTGTGAAAGGGTGCAGACTGAAAAGAGTAGAGTTTGGGACATAGCTTTTTTCTGTACAACTGCTTTCACTTTAGAGGTAATTATTATTTAAAAAAATATTGCGTAGGAGTACTTAGACTTAAAATGTAGCCTGGTGCCGATTAGCAGATCCCATTCCTCTCTCATGTCATGGAAAGTATTGCAAACACCTAAGATATCAGCTTTCTTAAATGCATGTATAAATACTCTGCATGGATATTTTCATAGGTAGTGGGTTATGAAGTGTTTTCAAAATGCCACCTCAGTATGCTTCTTCTCCAACTTGATTAAATAAGGTAGACCATTAAAGATTTAAGTTTTTTTCAGTTTTCAGGAATATTGATGTATATATGGAAGTAAGGCTTGAGAGTTCCACTTTCTTCACTGAAGGTTTTTACAACTGAACCCTTATTTATATACTAATATCCTTGTTGCAATCCACTGAAGTATTCAAGGGACTGCTAGTTTGCAGGAATATGCCCTAAAAATAATTTAAAATATATATTTAAAAAAAAATAAAAATGGTAGGTGTGACGATTCATTTGTTCTAATTCTGCTGTGTGCAATGAATGTTCTCCTAAATTTACATAAATTGTAGCATTTAGTATGTCTTGGGGGGAAAAAAAAAAGGCAAGAATACTCTCTTTTCCACTAATTGCCAAAGGTTTTGAAAACCTCCAAACACCGTAACAGCTGTTGAAGGGATGAGGAGAGTGATGCACGCACGCACAGTTAATCCACCCAACTCGCAAAGAGTAATGCTTTTGATTTAGTTACACTCTGGCTAGTTTAGCTTTTTCTTATTTTAGTTTATCTTTGATAGCTTTTAATAAGGAACATTCAATTAAGCTGTTAAAATTGGTGTTTAAGTCATGTTGAAACGCTGTGAAATGTGTGTACTCAAGTTTGACGCTCTTCAGTAGTTCCATGTGTTTCCCCATATCTGCTGGTATTTTTCTTCAGAGCTGCCAAATTTTTAATAATTGTGTTATTTTTAGTGGCTTAAAATACACAGTTTAATTTCCAAGAATGTGAATCTTCCCTCTTATAAGGCTTCTTGAAAACCAGACGCTTCTCGTGTGTTGTCAAAATACCTCATTAATCCCCTGGAAACGTTCAAAGAATTTCAGGAGACTTCAGATGAAAGTACAGTGCCTCTTAAAGCCTGTCCTACAGCTCTTCATTACAGTACTACAGCGTGGTGTATTTTGATGGAAAATTATTTCACTACAAAGGTTTTGCCAATACGTAGCAGCTCAATAAAGCTTAATAAAAGCAGTGATTTTGGGGCAGACTAATTCTGCAAGTGCCAGAGGATGGGATAACGTTCTTGGTGAAAGAACAGCAATTCTATAGGTCTGCTTAGTTTTCCCTATAACCTCTTTTAAAAGAAATGCAACTTTGTTGTTTCCTTCCCTGCTAATTTTTTTTCGTCAGAAGTGATTTTGTGACTAGTGTTTTTATGAAATACATTTAAAATACTACCCATATTAAAGTTATTTACTTCAGCAATAAATGTTATCAGCTGCATTTTGATGGGTGATTTGACATCCAAGGTTTAATTGGAAACACCCTGCATTTTTGACCAGAAGCATATGTGAAACAAAGCATCTTTGTACAATGTAGTAGAAGAATATTTAGTACTAATTGAGTATCACAGAGATGCCTTTAAAAGTTCTGATTTTTTTCTACTTTTCTTTTTTCAAGAAAAGGTTTATTTTGTTTGAAATTTCAATTAATCCTGGGGGATATTTTACTCAAAACTGAAAAATAACCCCCAAATCTCTACTGTGTAACTAAAAGAAAAGGTCTGTTACTGAATTTTTCCTTGCCATTTCCTTCAAGTCTTCCTGAAAATATATAGCATTCCTTCTTAATCTGAACATTTGAATAACACATAACAATCAACATGGATAACATTGTTACACAGTTTTTCAAGCCTCCTGGCTTCAGAAATTGCTTTGTCTTTTAATTTCTCGCTGAAGTTCAAAATATTCACGGTGGATTTGGAAACCAAAATATGCAGTATGGAATACTCAAATGTTTTCTAAATTACACTGGTCTTAACTATTACCATCCTTAAGAGTCCATATTTTGGGAATACCTTACTAAAGGCATTGCTTTTTTGATGGCTAATTTCCCACTGGATTCCTTAGTATGATAACAGATGATCTTTTATGTAAACCTAATGTTTGGTTTTTTTCTTGTCAAAATATTCTTGAGCTTTTCAAGCTTTTTAAGTTTTTTGGACACAAATATCTAAAACAGTCTACTGTCTCAAAAAAGCTCTACATATTCTACACCTCCTTCCTTGCAATGTATTTCTGGTACTGTTATTTTACACCTTTCTGAGGCTGTTCTTGCCTATCCTCAATCAATTGGCCTTTCAACACTTGAGTCTCATTGTATCTGGTTGGTACATTTAAAAATGGGTATGGGTATCAGTCGACTCATAATTTAAAAGAGTAAAAAGGATGTTTAAACCGTCTCTAAAAATGTGCAGCTTTTTAGCTGTATGTATGAATCTATCAAATCATCATTTTATATATAAATTACTCGAACAGTAGCCCAATTCGTTCTTTTGCAAGCCACATATCAAAATGAAACAACATACAGCTCAGATACCTCACAGGCTCTCCATGATCCATCCTCTCTGCACATCTGCTTGGTACGATACTTACACATATATTGATGCAGAAATCATGGTGGAACCCCGCATTATACAGGTACTTGCAACATAATTGTGGTCCCTAAAATCAGTTAAGACCGACTTTCCATGAATGCTAACAATTAGCAACTTGACAGCCCCGTGGCAATCGGCAAGGCTGATTATAAGGTTGCAGTCTTAATTTAAGCATGTGCTAAATGCTGTGATGGAGTGCCAGCACAGCGAACTCACAATTCGTCCCTTTCCCCAGCTGACATCAGAACTGCAGCTACCAGCAACTGGAGAGTATTTAGCACCTGTTTTGCAAAGAGCTCAATGATCCCAATTATTAACTGCAAAATATTTTTCTTTGGGATTAGAGTGAACCTTGTTTATCAATTTTATAGCAAAACACAGCACAGGGAAACTTTTCACGTGTTGAAAATTCCTACTTTTTATGCAGAGAAGAGCGTGTTCAGCTCTGGAATGATGTTCCTCAGGAAATTCTGCTGCAGGCTTTGAGTGAACTGGTATTCTCCAGTAGTGGAATTTAAGCTTTTCATCTTTTCTTTTGCAAAAATGATAATATCTTCTGCTGGCACATAGCAGATGAAAGTGATAATTGCTCAATATGCAAAGATAAAATTATTTTGGGAATGGAGGGAAGAGCAGAGAACATCAGAGGTTTTATTGTATCTTTTCAACTTTTGGGGTGGTGAAAGTGAGGAAGCAAGAATAGGTCAAATTATACATTTGAATATACTGTAAGTGATGATATACTGGACTAATTAAGAAGACACTATACTACACCGGGTAGTAAATGTCCCCTTGCTCTTGTATCACTGCTTTCATATCACACCTTCATTTTGAACAAAACTTGAACCTTTGGACTTTATGTACATGAATAACCCCTTCTCTCTTGATATTGTAGTGTTCAAAATGCTTGAGAATACAACCTGATTTTTGCTCAGGACAATCTTCCAAGCCACAAATATCAGCATATGCAGTCTCTCGGGTTTTAGCTTAGTGGATAGTATTTAACATATTGTAACTCTGCATTGAACAGAATTGTATTTCCACCATGGGAAAAAGGAATGTTGCTTTTATTTCATAACATTATTTCTTTGCAGACACTTTAAAATTTTCTCTAATATGTATTTCTCTTTATGTAAATATAGATTTAATAATTAACCCCTTTTTTGAATACATCCACTCTAAGAAACAGGGCAATTCATTATTGTTGATCAACTTCTGAGAGTAGGTTCAGTAACAATTGCTGATCTTGGTTTTGACTTTTAGATAAACTTTAAGAAAGGATTTCTACGTAGTGATAGTTTAAGTGAGTTACAGGCTGCAGATTAGGAATGGTAATAAAAATCACTGTGAATTATTGTATTATTACTCATCTTCTGTCACTTTGGTTGCTTCTACATTAATCTTGGGGTATTTTCTGAAGCCAGGACCATTCAGAGCTACTATTCTTTCTCAAAATTTGCATTAAACATTAAGGTTTTCTTTTTGTTTAAGACAAAAAAAACTTAAAATCTCATTTTCCCATAAAGAGACAACCTTAATTTCTCCCTTTCTAATTTGTGTTAAGCAACTTTTACACAGAATTTGGAAGTTCCTAGAATTTGAGATTTGGACTTATAAAAATATCCCCAAAACTTTCAGAGAAATTTTATAAGCCTAATGTGATTGTCTTCCTTATACAAAGTGTCAAGTAAGGGGCAGGGCAGTCTCAATAACAGGCTGCTCTGTTAGTTTTTGCTCGCTTCCTTATTTAATATGTTATCTGACACATTTAAGAATACTTTATACCAAAATAACATTAAATCTAATCCTACCAATGTATACTACATTCTTGATTTGATGTACCCTGAATAATCCTACTGAAAGGTATAGGGCCTATTAATTTAGAAATATGCCTTAGTAAAGCCAAATATTTAAAATTGGAATGGCTTTGCCTGCAAACCTATCTTGAATTGCTGTGTCTTTGTTTTTTGTATGCTCTGTGCTGTGCAGCGATTACCACAACCCGCAGCATGACATCCCTGCCTGGTCCCCTGGTCCAGGAAAAGCTCAAACCCACAGCTCTGCTCCTGGCCAGGCACCTTACTGCCATGTCTAGGATGTCAATCAAAGTTTTGACGCCTATAACAACCTTGCCCTGTTTCTCTCTGACAGAAAACAATTGTTATTTGTATGCTAATCCTACATACCCCAAATCAATCTGCTGGTGGATGATTTAAGGCTCTAAGTCTAGGCTTGTCTCTACAACCCACTTGCAGCTCGTGGGCTCTGCTCTCCACAGTTTTCCTGGGAGACAGCAGTAGGAAGTGGGAAAAAACTTATTAAAAAGCCCTGAGATTCTGTGTTGATGTTGGTGAACCCTGGGTACTCAATTCCCTTTCTTTTCATGCTCCAAAATTGTGCTAATGAACCTGTCCTGTGTACTTAGCAACTTCTAGAAGGATGTGTTCATTTTTATTAAGATACTGCATTCATGCATTTTTATGCTCCATATAGTAATAAAAAAAATAAAAATTAAAAATCAGTATGACATTGAATACTTATAACAGGGGGCACTAAAAAGTAAATTAAAATGTATTCTTTCTGCTCAGAATTTCACTTACTTAAACAACCTTAAAACCTAGAGGAAAAGCTGCACACACTGCAGCAAATGTGCTGGTTTTAATGAGCCTGGCTGTACTCTGAAGTTAGCCAAGAGCACTTCCCCCAGCACCTCCTTACCTAATTCAGTCACAACGCAGAGTGAATTGCTGGGAAGAGAGTCAGAAAGCAAAACAAAGAGAAACTATTAATTCATGAGCACACATCCAACTATGGGTGTCTTCTGTGCTCTTCTGAGGCCTTCCGTTACAGTTCTTGAGGTGTCCCAGTCAGGGTCCCAATTGCTCTCTGTCTCCAGGTACAGCACAGCCCGAGCATTTTCCTGTAGTCCTCATAACAGCATCTTACTTATTCTCCCTGATCTTTGTACGTTCTCATCTGAAAATTATAGATAAAATATGCCTGTATGCTTTATAGGAGCACACCTGAAATGTGTAGGGTAGGTGGTAGCACTCACTGTAAGTTCTCTAAGAATCCAGCCTTGGTATAATTTTAAGGCGAGCACAAGAATCACAACTTCTCCCTGCTATGGTAAGCAGGTGATTCCTCTTATCTGCTTCTTTTCCCTCCTTATACAAATATGCCTCTTTTGCTACAAGATCCCCAAGGTTTAATCTGTATAAAAGCTAGGATATATTTGCAAAATTTACTGTAATTTGTCAGATTATCAGTCTTGATAGGAACGTACTGTGTCTGAACAAATAGCTCTGGAACCAACTACCCTGAATAATCTCATTATTAATCACAGTCTCACTATGGTGGCAGATAAACAGTTTTCTTCATAACCTGTTGAAAAAGTAATTTTTGTCTATTTTATATATGTGCATGTATAAATATACATGTAAGGTTATTTTTAGCAGACATACAAGCACTCTGTAATTTTCCTGTCTGATGCTTTCATTTTAACCACCATAAATCCTTTTCTTCTGAAACACAGTTCTTTCTCCTCATAAGATGATCCTTTTGGGTTTAAGGTGTGCCTTTTGAAAAAGTTAGTTCTTGCCACCAACTCCTACGTGCCTCCTGTTTGGCTTATTTGTGCAGTGCTGTCAATATTATATAAGTATTATAGTGCTGCTTCTAGCAGAGTATCAAAAAGCTGGTATAGGGACAAAGGTTTCTTTTCCACACACACACCCTGCAAAAGAAAAAAAAAAAAAGAAAAGCAAGGCAAAAAATTGGAATGGGAAGAAAACTTATTTAAAAAGTGATTGCAAGCATATTTAGTTTCTCAGAAAAACCTTGCCTAAGTAGAAAGATGTGATTTTTATCACTGTGAGCCTGGAAACAACTATCCCTGCCTGACATTCGAGAACTCACCCTCTTACCTTCCAAACTTTGAAGAAATATTTTATACATGCTTTTAAGTAGTGGTTCTTTGACTCCTTAAGCTCTAGCTGATCTCTTGTGAAACCAAATCTAACCTGATGTGTTTGTCTGTTGAGAAAAGGCATTGAAGAGTGCACTGCCATAGCCCGTGCACTACAGCAGCTTCCAGCAGTGCTTTGCTTTTCAGGCTGGGGGGGCAACATGCAGAGATAGCATCTTCCTGAGATGAGGAATAGACCAGATAGTACCAGTGTATTCGCTATCTACTTTTTGGTTTGCTACAGAAAAAAAAAAAACTAAAAAAACCCAAGCCAATCCAATGTAGTGCAGTTACTGCTAATTCAGCCTCACTGCAGTGCTGCTTGTTGAAGGCGCGACTGCTGACGGGTGGAGGATGCACCATGAAGTTCTTGTGTCTGCCCCTGCCTCAGTCGCATGTGTCTGGTAATCAGTCCAGTCCCTTCTTCCTTCTGGTGTGTGCAAGGGTCAGAAGTAGGTATCTAGTTTTTATTTGAAGAAGGTAGAGAAGCAAAAGGGTTAACAGCTGCACCTTTTCTCTGTTTTCCCTGAAATTTCAGAATGCTGAAAGATGACAGATACGTGATGCTGCGGTAGGTGACTGTCCTTCCTCATCAGCAATATTTGGGAGCAAAAATTATTAAATTGCAAATTTAAGAAAACTTGTCAAGATAAGACAACATCGGCTGTCTTTAGATGGGACCCCTGCTTTCTGTTCCTAAAGCTAGATGCAGTCACTAAGACATCTGCATCTGGACAGATCACTCTTCCGTAGATTTGTGGTCTTGCTGTCAGTTTTCCATCCTCCTTCTGCTCAAAAATGAACACCAGCAAACTGGGCAACTCCCCACTTTTTAGCAATCTGGAAAGAGTGACAGTTTGTGTGCTCCAAACTGAGTGGTTTTGCTGCAAGATTAATTCTGGAGATCTTCTGTCATTTTGGATGTGGAAGGGGAGGATGGGGGGAGGAGGGGTGGGGAGCTCTGTGTGTTTGAGAACAGAGCTGCCCATTGCATGCAGTTTTGGTAAATCCCTACTGAAGAAATCCCTATTGAGAGCAATCCAACATTTCTCTGTGTTCTGCATCGCTGTTACCACAACAAAACAAAACAAAAACTAACCCCCACAAAAATACAAAACCCACAACACCTCGGCCTCAAACCAAATGGCACACAGAAAAGGTCCTATCTTATTGTACTAACACCACACACAGCAAGTCAGAAGATGGGCTAAACTATGGCAGCAGACATTTGGCTCTGCCAGATTTGAAAGGTCTCCACTAAAAGGCAGGCTAGGAAAAAAAGTTCCAGTAAAGGGGCAAGAAAGAATAAAGGCTTGAAGTCAAAACATGTTGCTGTATTTGTCCCAACATAAATGATGTCTAGTCACACACATGATATTTCTATCAAATGTTTTTTTCTCATGGTCCTAACTACATTGAGCATGCTGTGGTTGCTTCCTTAATGCAATCTCCAAAGGTCAATCAAGTTATAGAGTCAGGCTGATGAGATTTGATATTACTTTAAAAAATGACCAAAAAAACTGTGTTTGGAGAAAGGCCTGAACATGACTCCAATATAATTCTGTCTGGTTTGCTCCAGGTCCCTGTATCTTTTCCTGGAAATGCTGTGTAAACTGAACCCACCTACTTCAGTTCCAAGTGTGCTATCCCATTCTATGGTGATAGCTGAGGTATCTACATGTTCTTGGGGAGAGATGAGGGAGTCTTCTGGGCACAGGACAAAAATAAAATGACACTTTCAAGTGGTTTTTTTAATGCTCCAGGGATATTTTACTATCTGAATTGTGTGCAGTGAGCAGGGATTTTTCATTTCATACATCATTCACGACTTGCTGCAGTGATTCCAAAAAGTCCCACAAGCCGAGTCGCTGCTTGCACCAAAGCACAGAATTTTCAGTCTGAGTTTTAACAATGGATGTTGAAGCATTATTAAGGCTTCACCCAAAATTTGTGGTGGAGAATTACAGGAAAAGAAGCCTTGTCTGAGGACACTGGAGAATACACAGTAATGACTGTGGCAAGATCCAGCCTGATTTTTCCTTCCTCTCCTTGTTCTCCCATTGCTATCAGCATGAGGCACAAGGAAGGTGAGCAAGTCCCCAGTTTTGTCTTTAGTCTACACACAAAAGTCCTGTGGTAGCACTAGCCAAGGATTTTCGTTTTCATGAGGCTCTTGCACTGATACAGAGCTGTGAGAAGCATGTGAAGTTTGTCTCTGCTCTTACCCCTGCATGCATTTATTTAGGATTAGTCAACACCTTTTCCAGGAGTTGCAAAGTATCTGGGATGGTATAGTAAACGTGAGGTGATTTAAATCTAGTTTTATGAGTATTTCTCATCTGCTTTAGAAGCTTTGTAGCAAATGCATGAATATTTAATTCTATAGTAAAAAACAGTGGGTGGGGCAAAAACGTTTTCTAGCAATCTCACCTATGAATGCTGAAGTTAGACTGTCCTTCTGTGTCTCTCAGTGGAGTTAAAGTGAATGGATACACAAGACTCTGGACAGACGGGTGAGCATGGCAGTAACCGGACTTGTAGCCACTGTGGGCTTTCTGGCTTTTTCTGTAGTCTCAACAAATCAAGCAACCTAATCACCTGGCAGTCCTTACAGACCAGCTGTGTTAAAGACAGAATTGTCACTGATGCCCTAACACTGTATTTATAGAAATGAAGGAATGAAAATGAGTCAGATTATTACCTTCTCTTTTTTTTTACCCCTTAATTATGGAGGGTACTGCTTTCCAGTTTTAAGAGACTCTTCCTTGGCTGTGTAACACCCACACTCCAAAGGCAGGCGACACAGAAGCAGGCAAGCCTTCTGCAGGAGGTGGGCCAGCTCTTACCTGTTCCGGGGACCTTATGAGGCAAAGGGGGAAGATAGAGACAGTCTCAGCACCCCCCATAGGACCACCTCGACTTTCATTTTTTTTTTTTTATTTTTTTGTGCATAGAGCAGAGCAGCTGAACACTCCCCCTCATGCTGTGAGGAGGTGGGAGAAGTCAGGCTGCAGAGCTGACACATAATGGTTGGATTGGCAAAGAAAGGAAGGCTCTGGGCAGTAGCCCTCTGAGCAATGTTGGCTGATGTGAGAACACATCAGATTCTCCCTCAGCATCTCCCTCAGCTTTTTTATGATGGCCTCTTGTAGCCCAGTACCACTCTATGTTTTCCAGTTATACATCTCCTTTCTGTCAGGGTGAGGGAAGCCCTGGTATGAATCTTCACAGACAGGTCCCACTAGAGATCAGACAGGCTCTTCAGGAGAGAGTTAAAAAGTATTGAGGAATATATTTGGTGCAGGTAGCTCAGGGTGCAGCTGCAGTACAAGCTGCAGGTTAAGCTCTGGGTGTTGGGAAATGGTGGCAGCCCCAAACAAGAGGCTGTGAACTGGCACAGCCTCTTTGCACAACAAAGGGCACAGGGACCTGTGGCCCAGCCAGGGGACTGGACACTCATGGACATGGCAGGAGCTCGTGGCTCAGCAAGAAGGCCACAGACTACCACACACATGGCCTGTGAGGGGATAAAAGCCCAGGGGTTCTTTGTTCAGGGTCCCTCCTCAGAGGTACCAGCTCCAGCTGTTTCTGTGTTACTGCACTATGAATAAATTGCTTTAAGGATCCAGAGGTCTGAGGGAAACCTAGTCTGACTGGGTTAGTGGGGTGTGGAGGGGGTCAAATAGGACCTGCTGGGCCACTGGAGCTGCCTGCTGTGAGGGGCTTCAGTCCAGCTCAGGTGGTTGGGAGTGTGACTGCTGGAGTGGCTCCTGGATGCTGGGATAGGGAAGTTTCCTCAAAAAAAGGCCAGCAATTGTGATGCCACCCCTGCCAAAATTTCCTCCTAAGATTCTTGAAATTATTTTTGTACATTTAAAGCCCCACACTGCCAAAGGAGCTCAGCATAACACTGACAGGTCTATCCAGAACATCTGCTCTGAACCCTCCTTTGGTTCTGCCAAAGCAGAGTTTATCAGATGGGCCCTCGGGAGGGAGTTTATGATTGTGTTCCTCCATTCTTATGGCAATTTCTCCTCCGTTGGATGCAGGGCCTGCAGAGTCCATTTATCCTCTTCCAGCCCCTTCATCTGGCACTCAGCACCTACAGGAGGGCAGGAATTTGAAAGTGGGCTTTGTTATGACAGAGATCTCCAGATCTTATAGCAGATGTTGCTGGTGAGAAGCAATTTTGTTCCAGCCAAACCTTCTTCAGTTCAGCTGAGAAGATGCATAGAGAATCTCATAAGGCTACAGGCTTTGGCAAGGAAACTCAGCATTTACCAATGCCAACTACTCTCTATATTTCTTTTTGAAGGCTATGTAGAGCAAATGATCTCTTCTCTGTCTCTGTGAAACAGCTGTAAATTTCTCTTCCTCTAAACCCCCCACCCATTAAACAACCCTGACAACAGCCAACAGTTATCAGATGCAAAATGAACTATGTGCCTGGGATAAAGAGTTGTGTATCTGCCTCTCCTTGATCGATCCACTGGATGTTTTGTATGCCAGCACTTTAATTTAAAATATTCCCAGGAAGTAGAAATCCCTAGTAATTTCCATAACAGCCTTTTAAGAAGCCTTGTCACCTTCTAAAAAGACATACGCTTCCCCTTTTTTCTATGTCCCTCCCCAGCTCCATGAGTTGTTTGCTCTGTCCTTATCCTCTGTTTACAGACTGCTGCTTTAACATGTGCTGCAGACCTCTCTGCTTTGGGCCCAGAAGATCTTAACAAGATGTTTTTAGCTTACTTTAAATCAGTGCTTGTGATAATCCCTTTCTAATACTCCCTGGAGCTAAAAAGCCATTCCTTATTTTAAGGGAGGAAGTTTTGCCTCACTTTTGGACCTGGGACTGCATGATTTCTTCCCAAGATGTCTGTTCTCTTCAGGCTGAGAAAATGACCTGATCTGATTTTTATAGTAGAGACAACTAAGATCTTGTGAGTGATTTGCCTATAGTAGAAAGTTCTGTGATTTTTACCCAGAGTCTCTAAAAAATTAAATCAATCCTGCTTGTTTTCTTTTTTGACCATGACGATTGTACCCCAAAGGGGGCAAAAAAGTCATATTTATTTAAAGGATCAACTAACAAGTAAATAATGCATTGGTTTTGCATCCAAGTAATTTTGTATACTTTGATTTTATTCTCATGAATAAGTCCCTGTGCGTTACCCATTTATAGTGCTTGTAGTTTAGAGTGCTGGAGGAGTCACCTTTAAGCTCAGGAAAGCCGATGAGGTTTCTGAAAATGCTCCACACTCCTGTTGATTTTTGAAATCAGAGGAAAATTGTGCCAGTGTTGCACTGTTATTAAATCCACTCCCAGCCTATCCAATTCACAGAAAGAGATGTTGACCCCGCTGCAGATGATTCACATGAGGTTGTGCACACCCACCTAATGTATGGCAAAGATGTTGGAGAAGAGGGATTCTCAGGAGTGGTCCCTCCCATGAAGGGCACTTTATGTGCATCACCACTGGAGAACTTGTTTTCCCAAGTAACTAGGTGCATAATAGTCTGATTAACTATTGAACTGCAGCCCCTGTGCAAATATACTGAGAAATTTTGAAACTGGTACTCTTGCAGTCCTTGTCCTGTAAAATTGCAGGGTTGGCTGCATTTCATACAGAAAAATTGCCATTAAGTGCAAAACATCTTTATTTTATGAAGTTTTTGTTCCTACTTGTTTTGGGGAAAGGGTTCTTATTTTAAGGGGGCAGGTGGGAAATGGTTACAAGACTGTTAGTTAAGCACCTCAGTGGAAGGCTTGTTATTTTGTTTTCACTATTAAAATATTCCTTAATCCACCTTGCTGGGTTTTTACCGCTCTTGTAATATTCAATCAAGCCCTTGTTTTGTGAGAAATGTGACAATGCGTTGCTGGCACTTTACAAACCTACAGCCCTCGGCAATAGATAATGAGAGGCAGGGTTTTTTCCCTGTGCAGGACACAATGAAATTTTAGACAGATGAATGCTAAGAGAACCCTATGTACCAAAGGCAATGTTTACTGCATGTAATACATATCATTGTTTGTCTCCTGTAGTGAAAAATACTTGTGTCACGCTGTTAAAATGTACTCCTGACAGAACAGAGCTTGCTATTATAGGGTCCATTGCTTAAAAAAATGATATACTGACAGAAATACAATTTAAGAAAATTTAACACCAAGGGTAGTCGACCATGTAGGCTACTATTAAGGGGCCAAAACTCAAGGCCATGGTTTTATTAAAAGAGAGGGATAGTTTATTTGCCAGTAGTAGGTAAAGTTTTAAAAAAATAAAAGGGAGAAGAGAAAAAAAAAATCAAACTTGCATTCCCTTGATCTCTAGTGTGTAAAAAATTAATAAAAGCAACAGTTCAATAAGATTTTATTGCAGAAATGTTTAAGTGAAACATTTTAGGAATGCTTCAGATTTTTAAACAGTTACTTATGCTGAGGAGCGCTGTAGCACCACAGTGCATAACAAATTGTTGCTCTTGGATGCAAGGCACGCCCAGTGCTTTTTGTAAAATGAATAGTGAGTCCTGGTTAATTTGAATCAGTTTGTACATTCCTCTATATTTTTCTTTGGTTTTAGAAGCATACTGAGATTAACAGTTTACTGATGTGAGCAACTGCTGTGTTGTACTTGACTTGCTAACCTTGTACAGTTACATCATCAGATGTTGCCTTTAAGTTAATAGTGGTCAAATTATTTTTTCACTAATTTGGATTTAGAACTTACTTGCTCCTTCCCATTTCTTCATTGTAAATTTGTAATTGCTAATTCATGATGTGTGTCAGTCTACGCAGCACCAACAACCTTTTTTTTTTTTTTTTTTTTAATCTGCCGTGTGCAAATGATTAGCAAAATCACAACTTCTGTCCCTTGGTGAAGAACCTTTAACTTCTCAAACACTAACTGCACAATATTTGTCTTGTGAAGAAGATAAACTGTGTTATATTTGTATCTGATAGATTCAGTAAAGTGTACAAGTGTGAGTGTCTGAGCCCTCAGACTTTGAAAGTTGCTGAGCAGGTTTGGGTTTAGGTTACACCTGGTGATGTGAAAGTACATGGGTGACCTAGAGTGGGTATCCTGCCTGTACAAATGTGCGTTTTGGAATGAGTGCACACAGAGCTTTCAGACTGAACAGGCCGTGCACCCTCAGGCCAGCTCCTTATCTGGAGGTTTATGGAAAATCTGGACAGATTTTTTTAAGATATGGACACTTGTTTTTACACTTACAATAGGAGATAGAGTATTTTTCGGGGCTGCTCCTTATTCCTGCAGAATGTCATGCTATTTCTGTGTTCATCAAACCAAAATATTCCACAGGGATGAGAGTAATTGAAGGGTTTAAATGAAAGAGCAATTGAACATGTACTTTAAATTGTTTTTTAAAAGTGAACACTTATTCAGATGCTTCTTATTTTAAATGGAAAAACACAATGAAAATTCTCTGATATCACCCAGGAACATACTGTATTTTTCATTAACTGTGTTTGATCATGAGGTACAAGTAAATCACAAAAAATAAATGAACATAACAATGCAGGAAGAAAGTGGCTTATTTCCCCATCAAAGTGATGAGGTTTAATTTTGTTGTTGTTGTTTTTTCTCACTTATTCTCTTTCCCCCCTGTAACAGCCTTATTTCAACTGAAATAATTATCTAATAGTATAGTTATATTCCTGAAGATTGCCAATAATATAACACACTTACTGCTGGTATGAATTAATTGTTAACCTCTCCCAGCCATGAAACTGTCCCAAGCCCGTATGTGCCCTTCAAAGCACATAGAGAAGTAGTCCTTTATAGATTTCTGAATGTCTGGGCTCTGAACCTGGAGATGGCTCTGCATATGTAATCATATTAAGTGATGGCAATGGGTGGACATCACTCATATTCTTGTGGTATCACGGCCTAAATACTTGTTAAACCTTCAAACTAATAAAATATTTTTGAATAAATATTCATTTTACACAAAATTTTAATGGAGTTTGAAAGAGATGATGCCAAATTTAAGTTGTACTGCACACTCTAAAGAAATATTTCTTTTTCAAACATTTTGTTTATTACAAACATAAATCTCAAATCCATTTTATTTTGCTATTAATACTTTTTTTCTTTGTCTGCTTTTTATATTTCCCAAAGATTATGTCAATAAAAGTCAACAAAGCCAATTTTTGTTTTGTAGTCAATTTTACTTGCAGGTTCTGAATTCTGCAATGTGTGGGTGTTCCACTTTGCATCACAATTGCTTAATACTTCAGTATAATTTTTAACAGTGTAGGTTTTTTTCTTTTGTTCTGTCTCATACACTTTGCAAACAGTAATTTTTTAGATTTTTTTTAATTTATTCAAAAAATTAATATATATATTTTTGATAAATAGTCCCTTTATGAAGAGCTTTCTTTCATAGCAGCAGTTATTGTGAAGTTCTAGTAGAAGTATAAACACAAAATACTTGTGTTTTTGGACAAAACCTCAAATAAAGAGAAATTAGATAGAACAATTGACTTGAACGTGCATACGCTTCTTCCAAAGTGTAGAAGGGACAGATTTCAAGCTCAGCTGACAATAGTGTGGTATGCTTTTGTGATGCAGATAAAACCTAAATCACATAGAAAGCATTGGGTTGTTCCATTAGGTTGGCCTTCTCTTTTCCCCCAGTGACCACAGTCAGAATGAACTTGCTCTGGTCTGAAATTGTCTTTAAAGCAACAGATGACAGGCTGAGCTGAAAAGTCCTTCTTTCTGTCTTAAAATAGCTGCTCGTTCCTTAAAAGCAGCAATTAAACTTTCTAGCACTCTCACATCTGGCCAGTTGTTGAACCACTCTACCATGGGGAAAATGTTGCCACTGAATGTTGGAAAAGAGCCCAAATAAGTACTGAGGAGTAAAAAAGATTATAAATGGATTCACTGTAAAATTGAACATGCACTTGGAACCAGCAGCCGAGGAGAACACGTGAACATACATTCCTGACATATTTCAATATCTTTAATTTCCAGAGCTCAAGAAGCTGCTGGGAGGATAAAAACACAGAGGTTGGTTAAAGCCAACCACGTAAGATAGCTATAGAAACCCCTTTACAACTTACAAATTATTAAAGTGTTAGTGTACTGTGGACAGTGCTTACCACCCCGATCAGAACAATTCTCTATTTTTAATCCCTTTCTTATGCTTTCCTTATTTTTGCTGATATCACCTATGATTGTCCAGTGCCTTGATTTCAAATTCTCAGCAGCAATGCTGTACCTGAATAGGGGCAGGCGTGTTGCTGAGACCTGTGTGGGCCCCCCACCCTGAGCCTTTGCAGAACATGTGGCAAGGGATGGTGGTGGCTGAAGTAGCGCAGAGATTGCAGAAAGCTACACAACCGGTTCTGTCAGATTTGGTAACGCCAGACAAGTCTCTAGAGAAAACCCATGTTTATAATTACAAGAATAGAACTAATAGAAGATGATAACTGTTGTGCAGTCCCCCAAAAAATAATAACCCCTTCCACACACACTATTTTAGAAGTATTTCTACATTTTCTCTTTGCTGTAATGTAGATACAATCTTCTGTGTCCCTCTGCATGGCAGGGGGTTTGGAACTGGATGATTTTTAAAGTCTCTTCCAACCCAAACCATTCTGATTCTATAATTCTACATACACATGTGTAAATGAAAAAGAGAGAAAGAGGATTATGACTATTGTTCATTTGGTGCCAGTCCTGCAAATCTTCCCAGTACAAGTGAACCTACTGGGCACAATAAGAGTATTTGCTTGATTAAAAATTTATACAACTTATTGGAGAAATGCTTATGATGTAGTGATAGGATACAGCAATACAAGCTTTTTCCCTCATAAAACAGGGAGCCCTTACTGTGAATCTGTTTTATGTACCAGCTAGTACTTGTGTGGAGATGAGATTGCTGAGGCTGGTGTGTGTTTCCATCGGTGCTGTAATTGTAGCTCACCGGGAAACGCTTCCATGGACCCTGTAGTGCACGAGCCCTGTACAACAATTCTGCCGGTTATGAAAAGACAGACTCACAGAATGAATTGTGTCTGTTTGTTTAGCCCTGTAAGTGAGCACTTAGAAGGTTATTACCATACTCCCCTCTCTTGTGAAAGCTGGCTTTCCTCCTTTTCCTAAGCCTGTCTAAATGAATCAGTTCAGGGGTAGAGGCTGGGCACAAGGAGCGAGTTTTGCCTAAATTTAACTGATGCGCTCTCTCACTGAAACTTAATAATGTTGCAGATGCTGGGGGGACAGGGGAAAATAAAACACTCAAGGAATAAATATTGCTAGGGTTTTTTCCTGCTTTTGAAATCAGTGGGTTTTAGAGCAGCTTCTATTAAAGCGATAAGTACAACAATCATAAAGTTGATCTGTGATTCCCCTTCCTTTTCTTTTTCCAATGTTCATGGTAGATGATCAGTTTGACAGAAAACTCAGAAATGTTCTAGTTCCTTTTCTATGTACAATTAATTGATTAAATATGAGAAATGACAACATTTTAATTTGAATTCTTTTGAACAACAAAACATTTTGTAAATATGGAGGGGTTTCAATCAAGATGATCTGATAGTAGTACCTATAGTTTTCCACACATAAGTTTAGTTCTTGGTAGAAAAAAGCCATCATTCCAAGGATAGCATGCAATATTTAATTTCAGCTAATGTCTATGCCAGGAAGCATTTTAGATGAGATGTTTGTAAATATTCAATAATTATAAACCAGCCATTTACACCATTGAAACAAATACAGGTGCAAATACGAGCTTCTGTGCTGTACTTTCTGGAGTATCTACTGATTCTTGAATTTTACATCTGCTCAGAAATGCCATGATTATGTAAATAAAGCAAAATACTATCTGATGTCATATGAAACCCTTTTTTCTTGGATAATATTTTGGAATCAAAATAAGCTGAAAAGAAGCATTTGTTTTGGAAATAAATAGCAAATATGGAAGCCTATGAAACTGTACAGCAACAGTCTAGAGAAAATATCTGTAACTGCAATATGCTGCACATTATTACTCCAGACTACAGGGTTTTTTTTTATTTGTACATTTTATAATCTATGAATTGAGATATCTTAGATAATTAAAATATCCTTTAATTAGTTTAAAGAGTAGGGGAATTTAATAGGCCTGTGGGAACACTCTAAATAAAAATAAAAATGCTAAGCAAAGCCTAGTTAACAAGGAGGCTTTTTTCGTTAGGAAGAAGCACTTCTCTCTGGTATCAGACATTTGTTCCATTTACACACAAGTTGTTGGGGTTTTTTTCCTAGACAGATTCTTGTAGTGTGGTAACACATGGTCCAATCCAGGAAATCAATGTGGATATGATTCACCTCTCTGAAGTCTGCAATTTTTTCTTCACAAAACTAAGGAAACTACAAAAACTCGCACATCTAGAAATATTGACATGCAATATTGGGAAAATACTCCTAATAGGAATATACTGTATCAGTGTAACAAAGCAGACTAGTATGAGCAGAAACCCCATATTTGTACAAACATTTTTTTGTAGAATTATTCATCTTTTCGTACTAGCAGGTTTTTTGGTCAGCTCAGTCAGAAACAGCACCTCTTACCACTATGGTTTGCTAACAGATACATGGAGTAAACTTGGCAGATGTGTGGCCGTTATTTGTATCAATAATCCATCAATAATTTCAAGTCAATTTAATACTTGTAAATGAATAGTGGGGAAATCCCTTAAGGGAACATTCGGGCAGAGTTGCAGAGAAAAAGTGGCCTTTGCTTGTATGGGCCAACAGGTGACAAAATCCCTGCTGAAGTGTGGCTGCATGCAGACACCAGTGAGCTGTATTTTGTGAGGGGACTGCTGGCTGTAGTAGGGTACACTGGACCTGTGTGTGCTACTGCCATGGTATTTGTTTGCACAGCCCCCTGTCTGTCCTGCCCAGCTGGCCTTGGGTGTGCTTCACATCTGGTGTGTAACTGATTGTTCTGAAACAGCTCCATGGCCTCTGATTAATACTTCTCTAGATTCAATTGAAATGTAGCATGAAGGGCTTTGGCCTTCTTATTTCTCCCTTTACATGCATGACTGTAAAGAGGAAAATTTTCATTTTTTTAAATCAAAATCAACTCAAGTTTCCCTCTCATGCTAAAATGAACCACATCAAAATGAAAAGCTCAGGGCTAGATTTCCAAAGAATTTGACTGTTTGTTCCTCAAAATACTGAGCTATACCCTAAAAGTGCTAAGGTCAACTTATACGACTATTTTTTATTCAAGAGACGAAGAATAACCATCAGTGTGGAGGGGTGAGCACTGCTGCAGTTCACACCTTCTCTAGCTGGTTGTGTACTGCCTGGGGTATATGTGTACCAGGTCTGGCAGGGTAGCCAGTTACAACAGTGAATATGAACAGGAATATTCTTTGCAATCATTCTTATTACAAAGATGAACAAGTTTTGGTGTGCTCCTTTCTAAGTGGCCCTGTCCTCATACCCTCCCTTACCGTTTCTACAACCAGTAGCTGGATACAGAAAAGGAAAGACTCCTCCATTGCGCTGTCTACCATTGCATCATCCTTAGTAGTGACTTTAAAGTCACCTCTTAAGCCACCAAGAACCAGAGAGTCATAGAATTGATTGGGTTGGAAGGCACCTTAAAAACATCCCGTTCCAAACCCCCTGCCATGAACAGGGACAGCTTTCACCAGGCCAGATTGCTCAAAGCTCATCCGACCAGGCCTTGAACGTTTCCAGGGATGGGGAATTCACAGTTTCTCTGCCCAACCTGTTCCAGTGCCTCACCACCCTCACTGTAAAGAATTTCTTCCTGATATCTGTCTGTCTTATCTGGATCATGGAGACATTTAACCTCCTCTGAGGTACATTTACATTTGTGGGAAAACTGTCCATCTAACTTCACAGGTGATAGGAAAGGCAGAGTGAATCATGTATCAGTGGAACATGCCCTAAATTTGCCATGATGCCCATGCCAAATATTTCTTTAAATCCTCAGAAATGGTGATAACTAGCTGACTGGCAACATTGGAAGCTACTCACTACAATTTAGAAAGAGTTTAATTTCTGAAA
The DNA here is from genome assembly GCA_035047865.1 of Dendrocincla tyrannina. NCBI lineage: Eukaryota > Metazoa > Chordata > Aves > Passeriformes > Dendrocolaptidae > Dendrocincla > Dendrocincla tyrannina. The sequence continues at coordinate 69,912,602 of JAWWMP010000041.1, read as the reverse complement.
AGTAACTAAAGCTAGAATAAAAATGAGTTCCAGTGGAAGATGAGACTTGAAACCTGGGTGGAATGGTGAATAGGGTCAGGGTCTACACAAAAATGTAATATATCACGTGAGAGTGAATAAGTATATATCATAAGGGATAGACCAGGCAGAAACAGAGAAAGGTAACAGTAAAAGAAATAACAACAAGATGGAGGGAAAACAAATAGAATGAGATAGAAACAGAGGAAGACAAAGGACTGGACAGTTGTAAAGAAGAATAAACAAAAAAATCTGCAGTCCAGGTTAGCATTTTATCTAATGGCCTGTGTTTTGCAGGTAGAAACAAGATGGAAAAGGCTGAGGCAGGCTCCTCTGATTTTCACTACTTCCTCTTTCTCTAGTTGTTTTGGAACTTGAGGTTTACGGCACTGGAGCAGGGATACAGAAGATATGATCCTCTGCTTAGCTGTGCATCAATCTAGGCACCAGCAATGGCATGGAGGAGTAGTAGCTCCTTTCAGATTTGACACCATCTAAAATCTTCTCTACACTGGCACAAAGGTCTTCAAAAGGTTTAGGAATATAGAGAATATTCCATCAGTGCTGCCAGACTTCTCTCCCTTTAAGGCTATGGGAGTGGGGGATGTACACAAGTGTGTATGTATGCATGCGTGTGTGTGTGAAATACTTTTCAGATGCTTTATGGAACAACAGCATCTGGTACACGTACTGGGACAGATCTGACAGGGCTCTGCCGCTCCTGTGGCAGAGTATATTTCCCCTGGGAGGGGGAGACACACTCACAAACTCAGGGTGACCTCAGTTTTGGAGGAAGGGCTGAAAATGTCCTGAGCCATCCATGTCTTTCCTCCCAAGGGTGCCTTCTCCCTCATTGCTCAATTGTTTGTTTATATTCAAGCAGCACTTTAGTTTTTAAGAACAAACCCCCTGCTGCTTGCATGGCAGAGCGCACTCTTCCAGAAACACGCGCAGGGATGTATGTGCAAGCCACGAACACAGTGCAACAGGGAGAGCCAAGGGGCTGCCGTGCTGGGCAGAGTACAGTAAATACTGTGACCAATTCAGCACTGCCTCTTTCCCCTCCCTCGAACTGTTGCAGTAACACACCTCCTTGACTTCATCAGCCTTTCATTCCCCTGCATCACCCCTAAAGCAAGGCAACCCTGGGATATCACAGGAATATTCCAGAGCAGGATAAATTTACGTGCTCTGACATCTAGGTGGAACGGCATCGCTTCATTCACATTTTTTGCGCTCTTATCACTTGCCATCACTTAAGCTTGCCTGTGCTCAGCAGTGCCTGCTGCTGACTGCCGCAAGAGGCAGGCAAGGGATAAGCTGCAATATCAGCTCATCTTCAGTGGCTCAGAGTCCTAACGGCAGTAGAAACCAAACAAAATTCCCATTTCCCCTTCTCCAGAGTGATGCCTGGCGACACTGGATTTGCCATAGTGTTTTAATCTGACATATCTGGTGTCTGGCAAGAGGTGCGGGGGGGACCAGTTTCAGAGGAAGGGAGGCAAAAGAGTGTGTGAGAGAACTGTTGCTGAGTTAGTCAAGATTTTCTGGGGTGAGGGATATTGCAGGTAGAAGAGGATTTCATCCCAATCTCTGCACTTATCTGTTGTCATGTCTGAGGTGTAATTTGGTGACCCCCATTCAAAAAGTACATGAAAATCGGTGTGTAATTCAACATATACAGTACTTGTGACCTACAGCTAGATGCCATTTCTCATTTTTACTGATGATTTTGTTATTTTTTTCTCTACAATTCTCTTTTCATATTTTTGTCAAAAAAGCCATATTAAAGCCACAAATATTTATTTGTCATGTGGAAGGTTCCCTAAGTTTAAGGGGGGAAAGGGGACTTAAGCAAAGGAGTAACAAATGTCAGGCTTGGTGTGGTTTTGGTTTGCTTGTTTTTTTATGTCGGAAAAACAAGTTACCTCAGGTTGTCTGAGAAATTTCAAAGTAAATATGGAAATATTCCCCATATAATGCCTTGTAGTCTCTCTCCAGTATTTTTTCCTCCAAATCATGTTATCGTGCTACACCCTGACTTTGAGCAGTCCTTCTTTAGATTTAAATAACTAGTATATGAAGAGAAATAAAGTCTGGATTTGACAGTCCAATAGAGCCTGACTTCGTATCATCATATAACAACGTTTAAGCTGTTTACAAAAAATTTACTCAAGCTTTTAAAATGTCCCCCAAATTATTTGACTGTGACTCTGCCGAATTTCAGAGGCTGACAACTCCCACCCTGCAGTATTTCCTCCTCAGCTTAAATTTTGCCTCAGTACAGCTCAGGAGGCCCCCCGCTCTACATAAATAACAGATAAATTGACAAGACAACCTTGACCACATTGTGGCCGCGTCTTCTGACAGTATGGAAATAAAAACTTCCCTCTTTTAAAGTAGATTCAGGCTAAGGACTGTGGGGCAGGAACTCCTGAGCTTTAATCCTAGATGGGATTAAATCCCAGACTGTCTCTGTCACCTTGATCAAACTGCTGATGAGGGGGATTTTCGGGAGTGTAGAAGACAGTTAGGCATAACTCTGTGATTGAAAAGCCCACGAGTTCACTATTTTACAGCCCTTTGTGTTCTGAATCCCCCTGCCTCAGTCGCTCTCCCTCTCCAAGGAAGGCTTGTGCCCTCCCCGTCCTGCAGGACAGCCGGGAGCACTGGGGAATCAGTGGCTGCAGTCCAGAGTGTCGCTAAAGCTCCCGCTGCCTGGGTGGTGTTGAACAATGGCAGGGGCCCCCCGAAAACCCTCCTTTCTAGCGCAGTTTTGTACACGCTTATTCAGCACGGAACAAAGAACTAATCTTCTAATTGCTCCCCTTGAACTGAGAGAGCAGGCCTGATTATTTTTGGAGGGGAGCTGAAGGCGAGGCCGTGTGATGGGAGCCATCAATGTGTGCCTCTGGCAACGCGTGCCTCCAACGCCCAGGGGTGTTTTGCACCTTCAGGAAAGCTGGGGACCAGCAATTAGATGGCACGGGCAGCGCTCGTAAGGGGCGTGGGCTCCACTCCTGTAATACATCCCTTTCTTAATGCGACTTGATGTAGATAGAGCGGGGCCCCATCAGGTGTGAAAAGCCCTGCTGCTCCTGGCTTGGAGTGGCCTCCAGACAGCGATTTGGCGACGTCAATCTAGTCATGCTTGATTTGGACACTTAACGTGGTAAAGCAGGGTCCCTCTCCCCCTGATCAGCTTCTCAATTAGCGAGCTGCCTCCTGTATCGCCCTTGTTCCACAGTCCCGCCGGGCCGCTTCAGGGGTCATTAGGGTGAGAAAACTCCAGCGCCAGCCCCGGCTCCAGCCAAGGCGAGGGGAGCCGAGAGATTTCCTAAATACATATAACCCTTTTTCAAGTTGTTTGCTTTCATGGGATTGATTCGTGGCACATTAAGAAGCTTAAGGCTTCGGTATCTTCTTTAAACTGCCCACCTTATCGCCTTTACAGCTGACAGTTTCCTGACAGCCGGAATGTAAGCAGAGATAACTAGTAGGTTAGTACACACACACACACATTTATATAATATACGAACATTATATACGCCGCTTGCTATTTTCTGCTTAAAAAGGCGACGGGGGGGAGCTTTTCGTTTGTAGTCTCTGCGGTTTTGGTTAAAGAGCAGCCGCTGTGAGCAGTCACTAATTCTAACAGCAGATCTGGAGAGGTGCGCGGGGGGTGCCGATACCCAGCTGCAGTCCGCGTAACATAATAAATAGGCAAATTTATGTCCTCGTCTCCCAAATTTCTTTCCTTTCTTTATTAGGGAGCAAACTATTGTTACATTAAATATTCAAACTACACAAAATCTCAAGGGCTTTCCTTTCCCACAATGTGTTACCAGTATTCATGCATATGAAGAACAGTAACCCATATACAAACGGCACCTTTTTTAATGAGCAATATATGTCAACATGACACCTTCTTATGAAATGCAGCTTTTTAGGTTCTGCCTTTGTGGATGTAATAATTGAGATGTTTCTAATATATGCAGTTACATTACCTGCTCATTGTTTGCGATTTTGTTCCTCTCCCAACTTTATACTGTTTATAATGCTTCTAGCATTTGCCTCAATTCATGCTCAGTTTTATTTAATTAGAAATATAATTTTCTGCTACATTAATTATAAATTTGAGTGAGACAGCACAGAATTTCCTCAAGCATTCTTTTTAGAAGAGGAACAAAAATCACAGGGAGTGGGGAAGAAACTAAAAACCAGATGCAGGTGTAAAAGTATATCAAAACCTTAAAACCTGAACAACTTAATAAATGCATGAAAGAAATATACGATTATTTATTTAATTAATGCATCCTTTAATTTTAGTACCATATTTATTAAAACAACTGGGTTAATGTCAGAAAAATGTCATGGTAATTTGCCTCAGAATTTGACATATTTTGAAAGCATACTTGTAGAACCAGCCCTAAACATGCTGAAATCTGAGTTTTGAAAATAATACTATTTTTAAATCATAATTTAAATGTTTATATTTTGCTTGGAATATTTTTCCCCAAAGCTGTAATGTTTTTGTGAACATGTCAGTGATACATAGATACCAGCAATGCATATGCATGCAGAATGCGATGTATATAGTGTATGTGCTTCTTCAAAGTATCCTCACGCTTTGATTTGTAACTGTTTAAGGTTTTACTTAAAATTCTGAACACTGCACAGAGCATAGCCATTTCAATGGAATACTTCAAATAGTAAGTCCTAAAGGTGACACAACAAAGGAAATACCTTAGATACTGCGGCTTTTATTTATAAAGGAAATGCTCACACAGTCCAATGAAGGAAAACTTTACCTGTTTCCATTTCTATAGGAAGAGCAGTTCCATTAAACCATCGCTTTGTTGCAGGAATTTGCAAGCACATCATATGATTTGTATGAGCAGAGAGAAATATTTGCATGCCATCTAATGGATTGATGCACATCCTTTTTCCTAATTTCTAAGCATTTTGCTTATTGTAAACATTAAAAAAAAAAATCTTCATGCTCACCGTTCAGCATTCATCTTGCAGTGGTTTTTTAGAAAGGAGAAATTACAAATACAGGGCAAGAAATTATCACGTTATGTAGTGGGGGAAACATGACTCTTTTCCTTATTATTGTCTCCTGTGGGACTATTTTGCTATTTTTGTTTTACACACATGCTTACACACATGCTTACACACATGCATACGTGTGCATATCTAGTTTAGCTCTGCAAGCAATTTTCCAGAAAGCAGGTGTCTGGTAGTCTGAGTATCATATATCTGAAC
>JAWWMP010000041.1:69870698-69907216 GCA_035047865.1 Dendrocincla tyrannina | reverse complement strand
ATGACTCTTTTCCTTATTATTGTCTCCTGTGGGACTATTTTGCTATTTTTGTTTTACACACATGCTTACACACATGCATACGCGTGCATATCTAGTTTAGCTCTGCAAGCAATTTTCCAGAAAGCAGGTGTCTGGTAGTCTGAGTATCATATATCTGAACGTCATTCTTGGGAAAATGCTTATGTCAGTTAGTAGCTGCTATAAATACATTTATATTTTTCATAGTAGCTATCATTCAGGTCTCTTAAGGGGCTTTTGCATGCCAGTATTCCTGTTCTTTTAATGCAATGTAAAGATGGGAAAATTGAGGTGCAAAGTGGGGATATTTGCGAGGCTACTTCGCAAGGTAGCGCAGGGACCAGCAGTGGAGACCTCTAAATGTAAAAAAAAAAAAAAAAAAAAAAATCATACCCTGGCATTCCTGGTAGCCCCTTTGATAACTGCTGGACACCATACACCTTGTCAGCTCAGCAGAACCAGGCTGGCACAAGGGGCCAGTGCCCTGTGGAGGTACAATGATACACCTGCTTCGGAAACACTGCCAGTTCCGGGCTCACCATGCCATGTATCATCTCTCTCTTTTACATGTATGGTCTTTTACAGCTCACGCCACAGCTTTCATTCTCTGCCAGAGCCTCCAGGGTGATTCCCACGAGTAGTGAGGTTTCTGGGCTGGGGATCACCACCTCTGAAAAAGCAATTCTCCCCACACGTTTGTTGTAATCCTGGGTACATATCTCCTAGTAAAACAAGACATGGAAACACGATGAGGACCTTGTGGCTATATTTCCTACCTAAGCACGTCTTTGCCTACAGCATTGTGGCATGAAAGAGCCCGCTAATGATTCTTAAATGTTCATTACTGTAGATCTTCTCCCAGAATATACTTCTCACCTTGAATGACCCATGTGTTGAATTTTAACTAAGGGAACCCATGATAGTAAGTCTGTCATGATGCTGGCTTTTTTTTTTTTTCCTCTCCAACTCTTAAAAGCTTTTTATTATAGGACTGCTTAAGGCATTCTTCAATTAGCATGTGCTGTATTGTGGCTGGAACAGCTGTTTACCATTTAATAAAGCATGGCATAATTTATTTTCAGAGTCTAGCAACCGTCTTTGCTATTACACCAGGGGAGAAACACAGTAACTGCATTGTTCACAGTGCTGATGAAAGAACTATAGACTTTATTATATGACCTCATAGAACTATTAACTTACCCCCCACTTATATTTCAATATGTATTTACCTGACAGTCTGTGCATTGATTTCTTACCCAGAGGTTCTACATTCTCAGTCACCTCTGGGGCAAAATGAAAAATGTCTATGTTTTATGTCCGTCACATTAGGCAGCTAATTATATATTTGTATCTTAATTTCCTTCCCTTCCCCCATCTCCAGGGGCAAACTCTGTATGCACCACTTAGACCTTTTCTCCTTAGTCATTGGAGAAACAATAGAGTTGTTGGGAAATGGTAGAAGCTTGACCACTGCACATCAGGGGGCTTTTTGTTCATTTAGACCCTCTTCTTCCTAGATCTCCCCTTCCTTGTTTAGCCCTTTGTGGGTGGATGGATTTGAAATGCACCTTAGAAGTGTCTCTGTTGGTTTCTGCTTCCTCTGCAACGATGTGGAGCTATATGCAGCTATATGTAGGGAAAGTGACAAACTCACCACATCCATATTGCAGGTGACACTGGTTCCCTCCAAGGAGGGACTGCAAGTCACCTGCACTGCCTGACATCAGCTGCATGGCAGTACCACATGGACTGATGGTTGCTGTGTGGAGCAGCATCCATGTGATCATGACTCTTACGTAGGCACCATAATGAAAGCCACCCTCCCTGAGGGTCCCTTATCTCCATCCCATTCCTGGAAATCTTGTCAAGTTATCTCTGAACCATCTTTGGGATCAGCCCTTCAAGTTAGAAGAAGAGGAAGGGCAGGTGGCAAACTGAGCTCAGCAATGCTCTGTCACAACTGAAAGGTTCAGGTACAGCCTAGAGTGATATCCATATTGTGCAGTACATGGCACAAAGCTGTAAACTAGCTGCCAGATCCAGAAACAGTGTAGAGATACTTTAGTGGCAATGCAAGTGGCTACCTAGCTGGGACATGAACCTCCCTGTGGAGTGCTATGTGGCTGCAGTAATTTGCAGACCCTGAACTGCTGCAATGTGCCAGTTAGACCTATCCCCAGTCTGGGAACCAGCTTGGGATATTGCAGTCTTACTCTTATTTGATTTGGAGCATTAAATTTGGTTTTGAGTTGCTTGAGTTTGACAATGAAAATACGTCAGCTGAGTATCTGCAAATTTTTAGATTCAGCCTGTGCGTGTAGATGGATTTATATGCATGATTTAAAGTAAAGCATGTGTAGAAAGATGAAGTTTATATGGTTGCTTTGTAGAAATGGATGTAATATTGATGTTGACTTTACTGGTAGAAGTTTAAGAATGTCACGATGCATGAGTGGTGGTGCAAAGCAGAGCCCTGAGTGCATTGGGAGGTCATTTTTAACTTGAATTTATTTCCACAGTATCAGGCATAGATCATTGTGCACCGTGCACAATCATCCCTGCTTTTCATCTGAGTCAATCAGAGCGGTTAAAGAAAATTTAAAATGAAACAAATTTGTAACTTGATTAAAAGCAGGCAGTAAATTAGGCCAGAATACTCCTTAAAATTGCATTTTAGCTTTAAACTGAAAGTTTGATGATCTGACTGCATGACTGAAGGGACAGGGTAGCAGACTGTGACATAAACGATGTAGCTATATTTGCTCCTAAGACGAACAAGGGGTTTTTTAAGTTGTGTGATTTAGGCTTTGGAGTTAACACTCCTTTGACCAAACAACAAGATTCCCACTTCCCAGAGCTTTTTCAAACTGTAGATTTAGAAAAGTGGTGCTATGTCAATAATGTCTGGTCATGCTTCAGATTTTTTGAGGCAAAATTAAGGCTGGTAATACTCAGTTGAAATGAAAGCTTAGATTGTTTCGCAGTACACAAATAACCTAATTAGGGAAGGATATAGAAGTAAATCTGTATTTTGTTTTCAATGTCTGGTTTGGAGGTGTTTGAAAATGGAATTCATCCATGTTAACTTTACATAAAGAATTCTTTCATGCAGTCTGCAGAGGAAAAAAAGGCTCAGTTTCACCAACATCAGCAGAGGTGGGATGGAGCTTGGCAAATAGTTTGTTCCAAGCAGATGGAACAAACTGGAAGTCTGCACTGAGGGCAACAGCTCAATTACAGTAAATTACAACCCCCAGTGATGAAGGCAGTACATAAACCCCAGGTACAAAAAGGCAAAAAAAAAATCCCCCTCTGCATTAACTACTGGACTTCAGTTTGCATATAGTTATTTTCTTCCATAATAGCTGTGTAAAACAGAACTATGTGAGAAATAGCAGCTTCACCTGAGAGAGATTTGCACCTCCCACCTTCAGTGTGCGGATCTTACTGCAAATACACAAGTGCTAAACATCACACGCAGCCCGGCCAGAGCCAGACGGGATTACTGGCACATGCAGGTTAGCTAAACGTGAAAGCAGAGCACACTCTGACAAGCAGTGTGTGACTGCACTGTGAGGCTACAGCTGTGCTCTGCTGTTGCATTTCCAGCTACCAACTTAATTTTTTAGTATCAGAGGCCCTAGAGATGTACCACAGCTCACCCTCAGCAAAGTGGAGACATGTTTCCAGGTGGCACAATGGGTATCCTTACAGTGTTAGGAGTATCAGCACGCTTCCAACATGGAGTTAATTCTTCAATCTATTGACTTAGCTTTTAAGAGAAAATGAAGGGCACTGAGGTGAAAGGGTTTCTCAGCTCTAGTTTGGCAAAACTAACTCTCTTTTCACAGCAACACCAAACAAGGCAAACAGTGAATCAGCCTTAGATTTTAGTGGGCATTTAAGCATGCTTCAGCAATTGTGTTTGAATGCCTTCCTTAACACGCTTAAACTAACTGGACTGTTTTGTTTGACTTCTCTTTCTTCATCTTTTTTGCAGCATCTAAAATGTGGGACAAGGTCTTAAGCTAATCTGCATAGGCATCTAAACCGTGTTATCTGACTGCTCCTATGTTATGGCACTTGCAATTTTGCATTTTCTAAAGTAATTCAGTGCCCAGAGAGCCAAGCTCTTGTGGAAATTTGTCCACCCCACCTGCAGCTAAGGAGTGTTGGAAATCTAGGTGGAGGCCTGATGTTTCAATCTGCAGAGCTCCCTGGTTTGTAGCTTCATAGCACTTCCCTCTTTTGAACCCCAATTTTGTCAATAAAAGATTTTGAAAGAGAAGGAGTTAGAGAAGCATGTATAAGCAGCAATGAAGGATACAGGAGAGAATCCAGAAGTCTTTCAAAAGTGGCTATTTTCTCCTGTGGTCCTTTTGTTCCGCACCTTTTTCCTCTCTTTCTAAGTAGTCTCTGATTACTGAACCACAATTAACTCAAGCAAAGCCACCAAAAGTCTTTTTACTGGATACCAGTGAGGGCAGCCAGGAGGGCTGTGGATGAGCAGGGTGAATGGGAACAGTCTGGTCTCGTTTCTTGTGTGGTTTAACTTCAGTAGGCAAAGTGGGGCAGCTTCTCCTCTCCCCTCTGCTGGAAGCATGTTTCATTTTCAATGAGCTTTTAGAAAACTCTTCCAGGAAGGGAGGATGGGTGGGAGAGAAATAAGTTTTCCAGGCATTCATGAAAATGCATGTGGAACAAATTTACCTGCTTCCTTTTCTCTACAGTTTGACAGGGAGGATTTTCAAAAATACCTTGTGGGAAGTAAGAGAATATAGACTGTTTAAAGCCAGTAGTACTTGTGTCCCTAAGTCACTTAGAAATCTCCATCTAATAATCTAAATAATACTCAGCATGTAAAACTTACATGTTCTTGAAAACGACGCCTTTCAATATGCTTTGTAATCTAGATCTTTAGATAATTTTTTTTTCTCTCTCATTAACTTTTAGATGCTTTTATGTGGTTTTATGCTTCTTCAAATAGCATCTTATTCTGTCTGAAATATTTGCTAAGGGCCAAATTCTGTCTTTCAGTGCATACAGCTTGAATTGAAATCCTGAATAATACACAAACCTACTAGGGAAAAAAAAGCTGATTGTCTATTTCAGTAAATGTCTGATTACATTTAAAACCATGTGTGTGTTATTTTGATCCCTCATGCACTGTGAAACTGAGGTTTGAAAGTATCATTTCAATTTTTTATAGAAACAGTATCTAGCAGTGATATTACAATGTGAAGATTAGGTCTCGCCTCCTCCTAACGAATAAAGTGAGACCAAAATTAAGTGAGTTTCCAGGGTCACCCCTCAGCTAGTGGAGAAGGCAGGTTTGGAAATCAGCTCCCATATATATTTTTTCCCTAACGAACCTAGTTAACCCAGTAGTGAGAATGAGGAGAAAAAATAATTTGAAACCATGTGAAACTAACCATAATTACTGCACCACAGGAGAAATTCCATTTAATGTCTGCTTTGTCATTCCTGTACCTTAAGATGTTATTTCTCCTTCATTTTCCATTGTGCAAACAGATATTTTGTACTCCTACTGGAGACTCAGACATCTTATCCAAATCACGCAACATTTTAATATAAAATTAAAGTAGGCAAAAGAGTGCTGTTGGTAGCAAATCAATGGATCTTACAGAGAACAGTTGTCAAACAAGAACAGCAAAAAGGAGGAAGTTTTTGGGAGCAGCTGTAACCAGCAACATTAGATCCTAAATCTTCTGAAAGTCCCATGCAATTTGACAGGGAATTATGGCCCAAATCTGTTTGATCTCAGCACGTATGCAGTTTTGCCTAACTGTGTGATGTGTGATGGAGCATTTCTAAGGTAGTGATGAGAACTGGGTCTCCCCTCCTTACTCAAGGCCTCACCCGAAATCTGTAGGAGTGGATGGAAATTGATGTCAATGTGTTTAAACTGGGTCCCTTTAGAAAGCACATGCCCCACGAGTATAGTGTGGTTTAGTCAGATTCTCAGGTCTTTTGTATATTTGTCCACTCTTCTTTTCCTTTGTTTTTCTTGTCTTTCCCCTCTCAACTTTTTCCCGTTTCTCATCTTTCAGTACTTAACCTTCAGGTTTCTGTTTAGTAAACCTACCAAAGTAGAATCAATAGCCTAGTGCTTAATCACACTTTTTGCTGCTCAAAATGTCAGGTTTGGGTTTGTTTGTAGAAGGGCTTCTGCGTGTCTTTCATTTTTTAGCTCTCTGCAGGATGTTCTGTACTGTTCAAATCCATTAAGAATGAAAGCTTTTGCTGTGGCTGATTGTTCTAATCTCTGTTGGGGCATATATGGAATAAATGTAAAATTCCAGATGTTGGTTCAGAATATCAAGAGATCTGTCCTGGTACTTTAAAATTTTCTCATCCCTTCTTCCTAGGTGTAATCAGTAAGGTTCAGTTTTCAAATCTACCAAGGCATCTAGGGCATAGTCTAACTATCCATAAGTAGATGTGAGTGAGTTTAAGCATTTTCTTAGCACAGCGATAAAGGAAATAGAGCTCAGAACGGTACCAGGCAGCTGCAAGCACTAGTAGAAACATAATACTTGCCACTCTTTTGGTAAAATAGACAAAGCAAGGGACCGTAGCTTGGTGCATGAGCTTCAGTTTAGAGCCTGTAAAGAAACTGTTTCTTCCCTTCAGTAGTAAAATTCATGTTTTAAAAACTTGTTTATGTAACAGGTTTGAAGAGGGGAAGAAAACAAAACAGAGTATGGAGACCTGAGTGCATATACTCCTTTGCAAAGGAGTACATGAAGGTGGCTCCTGACTGATCTCTTGATCCTTGGACAAAACTGAGGAGAAAGTCTAACAAATGCATCGTTTTGCAGTAAATTAGATCAGATTTCCGCATCTCCGCACTCAGTCTGTGAGCTGACAGTTCAGTAAAATGTTCCCTTGTAAGGTTCACCCTCTTAGGAAAAGGGGCAATAATTCATCATTAGAATTTCAGAGTCCAGGTGTAGATGAAAACTGATGGAGCCTCCAGCGAGGCAGGGAAAGTGCACAGAAGAAGAAAATTTTATCTGAAGCCTAATTCCCTGGTTACAGCAGAGAATAATTAAGATAATATTGCTTCAAGAGTTCTTTAATGATTAAAAATCACATATGCAGAATCCATAAATTGGAGGGCAACAAATTGGAAGGATACAGCGTCAGAGATCTGTTTTGTGCATGTTGTAGTGGGAAGCACACTGGTGGCACAACAGCAGCCCGGGCAGCCACAGGAGACCAGGCCCATTCCAAGGACTTTGTTTAGATGCAACAAATCATTTGTCTGTTATTAACCCAGAGCTTGTAATTATGCAGATTGCCATAGATTTTCCTGGGCCTGGAAGTGAGATTGAGGGTTGTTCACACTATAGCAGGCAGCTCAGGGCTGGCCATGCATTACTGAACTTGCCACATTTATCATGTTGACTGATGGCAGCAGAAGCAGGTCTCAGGTCCCAGTGGTTAATGTAGTGGGTAATTAACTGTCATTTGCCTAGTAATAGGCTGATGATCAATGGTTTGTGTGGAAACAAATTCTAATCAGGTAGCTGATAAATGCTCAGGGAACGAGAGCAATTGAAATTGGGGGAAACTATGTCCAGAATTTCAAAATGGCATTGTGGGGTTTTTATTATTATTATTAATGGCAGAAAACTATGTTCTTCATATAAAAAGCTTTATCCAAAATTAACAATAGCTAATATAAATCTCACATGTTTGTTTTGTGTGTGGTGGGGAAGAACTAACAGCAAGGAGAGCCTCCTTCCCTTTACGTAATTGAAAAATTTTAATGTATCTGGTGCTTAGCTGAAGCAGTTTCTCTGGGGGTCTCCCATTTCAGGACTGTAGAAACCTGCACATAGTGGACTTGGGTGCAGTAAATCTTCATCCTCCGCAGTGCTAAATGACAATCCCAAATTGTTTCACTGCTCTGCAACACACCAACTGCAATGCTGGCTGTAATGGATTTGCACTTCCTCACGCATACACAGGCACACACACCCACTCCTCTGCAAGGAGGACATGGCCATGGAAGGTGACACAGCCTGCACCCAGCACCCTCTCTGGCAAGAGGCTTCAGCTGTGTCTCAAGTACTCAGCTGTTGCACCTAAACCACCTGAGCATGAGGTCTGATCCCCCACACTGAGCTTGGATGTGGTGGGACCATTCTCATCTTTATGTTTCAACGTTGCTGATGGGTTCAAGCCTTAAAGACGGACTTTCCTTTTACTGCAGCCACATAGAATAACAATACCTATGGTCCTTTACCTTTTGCAGCCTGATTTGCTCCCCTTGTACAACTAAACTACCACCATCTGCTACACAGGTGTGAAGGAAAACAGAGCTGGTGCTTTGGTCCATGGATACAATCACCTTTAACAAAAAGCCCACGACTGGAAGGCAACTAAATTTTGTGTCCTTCTTACAGATAAGAAATGAAAGTCTGAGTGGGATTCTGGCTACCTGAAACCCATGCCTGACAGAGATAGAACAGGATCAGAATGTTTTACAAAAGGAATATGTGTAATCTTAAATAACCTAAAATTTTAGTAATCAGACTTAACAGAAAGAGACGTTGACTTGAGTCATTCTAACAGGAGCTGATGAGGATGGGCTTGTCCCAGCACTTCTCCAAGTGATCATAGTAACCAGAATCTCAGACAGGAGGAAAAGGTTCACAACTTTTAAATTAAACAGGCACATATTTTGTAGGCAGCACACCTTAAGTGGAAGCAGAAGGTAAAAGGATTTAGAATTAAGTAGGCTTGTTGGTAACCCATGAAATTCCGTAAAATGGAGAGATGTGATTAAAAAACTGTGTTCATTTTTATGTTTCCAAACTGAATTTTCTACAGAGCACCTTTGAATTCATTAGTTTAGAACTGCTTTTAATTTGGTGTTTCCCTTGAGAGCCATTATATTTTTCTGCTGTCAGCCTGATGTTGAGGAAAAAAAGAAAACTGGCAGATGTGGTGTTTTCATCTAGTGTGCTTCATAGTTAAAAACTGCATTAACTGCTATGCACAAGCAGAGCATTACTTTTAATAATCCATCACAACTATTAAGTAGTTTAAATAAACTTAGTTTCAAAGATTGCTGCCATGTAGAGCTAACGTATTTATTCTTGTTCATTATAATCCTTCTATGTCATAAAAGGATGCATATGTATGTTGGTTGGATTTTTTTGGTGGTGGCTTTTTTTTGTTTTGTTTTGTTTTTTGTAATACATCCACTTGAAAAGTATTGAAAAATCTTTTACAAAGGGAATTTATTAAAAAAAAAATATAGATAGATGTCTGGCAAAACCAGCATTTCATATTGTTCTTACAGTATTTTATACTTCTACTCCTGATGTGACTATATATAGTTTACAGCCTCATTTCCTTTAATGTGCTACCTGAATAACATAATCATAGCAATAACTACGGTATAGGGTTGTAAGGTGCATGAACCACTAATGCTTTCTGACGATTTAAATGACTTGTTCATAAAATGTTCTTTTAATAATAGTGGTAAAGCTTTTAGCACTAGATGTCAAAAATGCGAAGAATGTTGGCTTTTTCAAGTGTTATTTCTTTTCTAGCTAAAGTGTGTTTTAATAATAAGTAGCACCAAAAGCCAAGGTTATGTGGCTCTCTCCTGCGTGGCAGGATCCAAGTAGAAGACTCCTCCCACTCATGCAAACAGCTTGACCTCTGTCTGCACAGTTATATAACATCCCTAATGTGTTTACTATTTCTTTGTTTAGTTTAACAAGTTGTTTCTTTCATCAAGAAAGGTCAGTATAACCTGCAGAAAAAAAAATACCATCACAATAGGTGCAATATTAGTCTGTCAGTACTTCATAAAGCTCTCTCTGGCAGGACTATGCCTTTGTGTTGTAAATTGGGCAGACATGTACCACCAAAAACCAGTCTTTCCAAGAGAAAGTGTGCTGGGAAGTCAGTCAAAGACTGGTCTGGGGTGGTGGGGAGGAATTTAAAAAATTGTTTAAAAATCAAGCAAAAAAATGGAGTGGGTTTCCTTTTCAGTTAAGCATCTTCAGGAATATATTTCTTTCTGCATCTCCAGGTTATTTGGCGTTACAGGAAACTGTGCTGCCTGCAGTAAGCTCATACCTGCTTTTGAGATGGTGATGAGAGCAAAGGACAATGTTTATCACCTGGACTGTTTTGCATGTCAACTTTGTAATCAGAGGTAAGAGAATTTTTTGGGTCTGTTCCATAACCTAAGTGCTAATTCAGCACTGGTGTGGGCATACATTCCAGAGAAGAGGAAACATCCACCAGTAGTGGAAACCCAAGACTGAGAGTAAGACCTGGATACTTTTCCTAGGACTGATACAGAACATCTTTCATGACCTTGGCCAGAAAACTTTTTGTGCCTCAAATCTTGCATCAATGAAAAAGAATAATGTTACTTCCTCTCCTTCAAAAGGCTGTCTGTCAAGTTTAATTAATTAATATTTATAAAGGTCTTTGAGATCCTTTTCTGCAGAAGAGCATAGCAGGATCATTTGTCATTATTGCATTAATTTCACTTAAATTCTTCATTTTTATCCCATGTATTTCTTTTAAAGTACACATTGTTTCTTCCTGTTGCCAGAATTGTAATCATTTAAATTTAGAAGATGTTGTTCCCACCATTTTCTCTGTAACAGCACTGGACTTTTTATAGCCCTATTTTTATTTCCATATCCTAACTGCAGGTTACAAAACTCCCTAGGATCCAAACCTGACACTTTGTTCTGAAGTATCACCCATATGGCACAGTTGGAGAACAAATGTCAAAAATCATAAAATTGTAACAACTGATTTTTCAGAGGTGAATAGAGCCAAAATTATACCAACTACATTCCAAGGGGTGGCCAAACCGTGTCAGAGATTTCACGGAGAGCTCCATTTCTGACTCCATAAGAGGTGCTAGCAGCTTTGCCACTGACTTCTATGAGGTCTAGGAAGTGAGAGAGCCAATTATGTCCACTCCTTAATGTCCCTATTATTTTTCAGTTATTACATGATCCTATTTAGCATTTCATAGCATTCATATTTTTTTCATTTTCAGGTGGGAAGAAACACAGGATGTATATTTCTAGGGAAGTAATAAAAAATTAGGGAGATAATAGTCTAACACAACAAAGCTAGGCACAGCTCTAAGTGAGCTTTCCTAACTCACCTTGTCCTGCAGTGTATTATAACACTGTAGTAATTTAAAAATCAAACATCCCTAAAGAACCATAAAATGTACAGCTGCTAATAAGTGTAGCACACTACAATTACGCTCTTTAAAAAAAAGCCAAATTGACCTTTTTCATCATGTTGCATGGGAAATTAAAATACCAGGCAAGTAATAACCACCGCTTAAACTATACAATAATGCAAAGTAATAATAGGTTCTAATGCTATTTAAAGCCCTATATCAATTTTGTCTTGCTACAGAACTAAGAAACTGTATTCCGAGCAAGGCAGAGGCTCCCACAGTGCCCACTTAAGAAAGACACACATGCTGTCTTATTTTTCGTTTCCAAAACCCTTCACATCCCTGTTTTTTTGAAACCACGGTTCTAGTATCATTATTAAAGTGCCTAATATATTTCTGTTGTTCGCTTCATTTATTACATGCCATAATGGGGCTGCATATCTTTAGTGTTGGTTATGCACAATTAGCACTTAGTTATTGTCTTGTCACTTCAGCCCATACAAGACAAACTTCTTTAATGTAAGAAGTCAGCTAATCTTCATCAGTCAAGCAAAGCAGACAATGTTTGTTAGTCAGAGTGCAAAAGATTTTCATCATAGTTAGCACTCTTGGATCTCAGGAAGTGAAATTTCTTTTTCTCCCCCCTCCCCAAAGAAGCGCAGCTGTTGTGCTTATTTTTAATACACCTCTTTTACAATTACAATTGTGAACTAATGTGCAATTTCACTTTGCAGGTCTTACACATCTTACTGTGCCTCGGGGCCACTGACCCCCTGGAAAAGTGCTGTTAGGTTCTTCTCAAATGGAGCTTTTACTGGGATATTTAATTGTTCTTAGCCTCATTATTCCTGAGCCTTCCATCTAATCTTTCATTTGATTTTTACTTTGTATATAGTTTTGGCAAAGGGGTGCTGGAATAGTCTTTACAGGTGTCTTAGACTAAGAACAAAAGAATTGATTTACCTGAAATACAGTCTAGTTCATCTAGTGAAAACAGGGCGTGGTTCCAGAAGTTTCAACGAATTTCAGAAATTCTCAGAACTGCCCCTAATCCTGCTTATATTGCAATAGCTGTCACAGAGCCTAATAAAGCAGGCTGCCTGTAGGATACCTTTCTTCCTCACAATTTGGAGTTAGCAGCACTCTGAAGAATTAATTTTGTTGTTTTTTTTACAATAAATCCTATTTAATGGTTGCTGCAACATAGCTCTTCTGTGGTTCCTGTGGTAATGCATCCCACTGACTATATTCTCCCATTAATAAATATCTTCAAATCTTTTGTTTTTCATTACTTGTGTAACAATAAAACCCTGAAATGCTAGGCACCTGATACATCACCTATTTTGGAGGGGTTTACATCTACTGCGAAACCTTTTTCTCTTTTCTTTTAAACCAAATGATCTTGTCAGTCACCATGTCATTAATAATTTCTGTTGTCCTTCTTAGGATCCTTTTTTCCTCCTCTGGTTAAGCTAATCAAAATCAAACAGATTCTGAATAAGGATGAGTTTAAAAGATGACAGTTTAACTTTCTTTTCTTAATTGAAAGTTAAACTGCTGCCCCTTTGTATGCAAAATAATGTTATTGAGTTTTTAGATTTGCTCTTTACTTTCACTCCAGCCACCAATTCCACTAATACAGAATTTATTTATTGAAGAGAACATTTTTATTTACAGACACATCAGCAATATCAAACAATCATCAACGGATGTAGCAAGATTCACCAGCTCTTGCAAGACCTGTATGTTAAGTCTTATTCCCCAGTTTTACTCTCTCTTCCCCCATTAAATTTTAAATCCTTTTGGTCATTGTCTGCAGTAGTTCTGCATGGTATTTAAGGCTCTTTGTTTGGTTCCACATTTCATTTTCAGTTATCAACTACCATTAAGGTTTTTCCTTAAAGGAACACATGCAATGTTCTTGAGTATACAAAATTGTTTCTTCAGTTTGCATTACTTTGTCTTTGCCAACACTGAATTTCTTCTGACATTCTGTGCCTCGTTGCTCCTTACAGTCCCTTCTGCCATCCGGCTAGCTAGTAATTATATTAACACACATTCCATTGATGCTTGGGGCAGCCTATTCTTCAGGCTTGTTATTGCATGACCCTCACATTCCTATCCTTTAAATAGTTGATCCTGGCCCAGTGAGAGAGATGCCTGCCTGTTTCTGCCTAGTGCTTTTGTGAAAAATTCAGTGATTTTTCTGCTTTTATGTACAACTTCACTGTTTGCTTTATTAATGTTGAGTACCTACAACTCACCATCTAGTGCAAGTCTCAGCATGGCTGGTAGTTAGAGCCCCTTGGTTTCAGGAGAATTTTGTTCAGGCCATGAACTCCAGCTCTAAGTCATAACATACCTGTCCCCTTTTATTGACCTCCTGAATGTGACATTTTCAGAGTGAGGAGAAAAAGGCATTGTCTTAGATACTGTATTCCAAGAAGAGAGACTGTAGACACAGACAGCCTGAAAGAGACCTCCTGAACCACCAAGTCTAGTCCCCTCGTGTCAAATAGGCACTGTCTCCTATTTTCCCTTTCATAAAGCTATTCAGCTCTAGGATCTAATTGCTCCATCCAGCCAGTTTTTGAGATATTTCCTGCACTTTTTTCTTTATACTTATACTTAAAGCTGTAGCAATTTTGTGAATATTAAGCTCTATTTCTAGCCTAAAGGTTTAAGCATCCTCTTATCTCTCACGTCTCTGTCCAGCTTGCTCTTAATTTGAAGTTTTTCCATCACCCAAAAGCCCGCAGAGCTTAGTGACAGTCATCTTAATGGTGTGAGTGTTCCCCTTTCTTCTCTGTAAACATATTAAACTTCTCCTCAGAAGCCCTTCACCTCATGTTGACAGCAGCCTCAATATACTTAATTTCTGCAGAAAATTTAAAGGGGAAAAAAGAAAAAGGAAACCACTGGAAAAATAAACTTGTAAACAGACACTGCCATTCACACTTTGTCGGGTTGCATGTGTGTGACTAGCAAAAGGGAGTGGAAAATCTTGCAAGTGGGCTCAGCTGTATCTTTGCTTGACACTTTTGACTACAGCAATGATGTCAGTCTGCCTTCGGCTTTCCCACTTTCCAGAGTTTATGTGTCCTTCCTTTCACTCTCTATCGGCATCTTTAGCAGCTTGTTCCATATTTCTGAGATATTTTCTCTCTGCCGTTTGAAGTCAGCTCAGGGTATGGTTTAAAACCCCCATCTGCTAGTACTGAGAGGTGTTTAAATCAACTGTTCTACCCTTCTATCTGAAATAGCTTTTATTTTAATGGGAACTGGACTGAAAATTGTTACACACTCATTCAAATCGCTGCCCTGATGTAGCTGTAAACACTTACCTCCAGTATAAACTGTAAAATGCCCACACAATGCTGTCTTTGTTCTCTGTCAAGTAGGGAGGTGGGAATGAAATGCCAGAAACATCCTTATTTCAAACACCAATATTAGATTTTTTCATGAGTGGTCATTTTAGAAATTCTGAAGACCTGAATACAGCTTATTTTCATTGAGTGTCTCTAAATTTAGGATAAAAACTAATACATTGTCCATACGTGCTATTTAAAATTTAGTAAATGAAAAACACACCAAGTTGAGGTTTCACATTCTAGGTTGAACTGGGGTTCTGTGTGTATGTACACTACATTGTACTGGTGAAAATGTACAAACCCAGGCACAGCTCCCATTGTCCAGCCTGCGAAATGGACATTTTGACAGAACCCCAGAATCAGTAAACCACAGGTGTGGACTGATGAACTGTGATGTTAAAGGGTGGCTTTGTTCTTGTAGTGATGCGTATAGATTAATGTTAGTGTGAGTTATACCGGAAAAGCAAAGAAGTTTAAAAAAAGAAAACGGAGGAAAGGGGAAAAGTAGAGGACAAGTTACATCAGTGCACAAAGCAGAAGGGACGGGTGTGGGTGTGGTAAATCTGAACTTTATCTTCGGGGAAATCAATTAAATGCTTCCAGATTTTGTTTCTTTCTGCAACAAAGAGGAGGCACACACAGAGCCATCTTTGTTCACAGCAATATTTCTCCTGCTTTCTTAAGAAGTCTTCAGTACCTTGACACACATCCTGTACCTCAGAAAAGATGATAGACAACAGTGAGATCTCTGTAAATATCTGTTCTGAACAATGAAAGAGCCATTTCTCAGAATGGAAGTTTTATACTTCTTGTGATTAGTCTAGGCACACCTTCCCCCTCCAAACAAGGTGATAACAGAGGTCATTTTGTAATATAAATGGCCTTCCTTTTGCCATTGTAAAATATGACAGGAGTTCTAGGATGTAGGTTAATTATAATGGTCATTCTACTAATGTCACAGTCGTGTCAAAAGTACTATTACCAATTTATGGTGGTAAGTCCAATCTGGCATGTTAATGCGGCCTATTGTATATCCCTTCCCGTTCATCTTCCGCGCCTTTTAAAAAAATTGGGCAAGGGTTTTAGGGAAGGCTGAAGACTACCATCTGCCTGCTAGAAGAATAACAGTCTTGCCTAATTATATACTCCTAACACAGTGGCATCTTAATATGCTCCTTGACTCCATGATATACATGCCCAAATTGTGCCCTGATTTACATACTATGCCAATTCCATAAAAAAAACCCTCCAACCTTAGTGGAATGCTGGGCTCAAATTTACCCTTTCCTTTAAAGCTAAGCCAGGTTTAAATCTTGGAACATGCAAAACCAATCTGCAGTAGTTACAGATTTAGCTCTTTCACTTCAGAAGAGGCTAAATCTGGTTTTGGAAGTCAAATAAGGTTGAAAGCGTGAATGGACAGAATTTGTCATACTTCATCTTCCTACGTGCCTCGTCTCATTGTACCTGGCAGCTAGAATGCCATGATTATGGGTTTTTCATCTGGTGCTTACCTCTTTGTCACCTAATGAGTGCACAATTCACACATTTAATACCCAGTGGCCGACACAAGCCTCACTGTCAGTCCTTGCCCAATATGTTCCAGTCGCTGAACGTGCACCATATGAAAACAGTTGCAGAATTTGGACCACAAGTATTGTAAGTAACAGGTTTCCCCCAAGGCACAAAGGATCATCCAGATAAACCCAGAGGATGTCTCACCATGCACACAGACCCCCACCCCACAGGTTATCACACAGTCAAGCGTGTCTAGACAGACCACTGGCAGCCTCTCCACAAGACAGCTGTACACTTGGAAGGTAAATGATTTGTGGAACTGTGTATGTTTAAAGCCACTCATGCATAAAGCTGTCAAATGCCATGTAGACATTGGTAGAGCATTTCTGGCTCGACATATTAACATTGAAAAAGCAAAAGGCATTGACACTTTTTATTGGGAAAAGCATCCTGACACCCCTGTAGCTGGTGCAGTTTAATTCCAACTGTGTCACTTCTGTGAGGGCTGAGAAATAAAATCCCTCAGCCAGGATTTTGATGCAAGCAATATTGCAAGAAGTCACATGTGTAAGTAATGCTGTGCAAGTGAATTGCACTTAAGCAGTGTATTTTTTATTTACTAAATATTTTAAACAAGTTAGTCTTCTAAGCTCTATGTTACACTGGAACACAAAGGAATGTATAGCTGAATAATGTTCACAGTTCAGAGTTAGTGTTTTCTGCTGGTTGCAGAGGTGGTTTTGTCTCCCACTGGTGCCTGGCCTGGCAGGAGACACACCTGCTGTGCAGTAACCTTCTGATGTGGTGGGCACTGCTGGCCAGACATCTTCCCTCAGTCATCATCAGTAATCCCCGGGCAAACTGAAAGGGAGTCACTGAGTTGTCATAATACAATAACTTCACCTGCTTTCAGTCCATATTAATCCATACGTTTATTTAAGAGAAACTAAGAAGGACGTGGTTTGGTTTTTTTTTTGTTTGTTTGTTTGGTATTGACTTCTTTGAGAAAAATAAATTTACATAGTGGCACTAGTTATGACTCTTTTACCTAATCTTGTAAGATGCACAAAAGAATTTTTGTCAGTATTGCTGTCAATGGACAAAATTACAAAAGTTGGAAAAAATGCCAAAGAACAACTTTTTTTGCATGAATTCTACACTTCAACATCGCTACGCAAAATCATTTGTGTTGTTAGTAGCCTCGTATACCCAGACTGGAGTGGGAAGAATAACAGGAACCTCTAAATGATCTAAAAGAGTCTCGACCATAAATAACTTAAAGATTTCGGGATCATTCCCTAATCTCTATTTTCAATCATCATCAGCAGCAGGCAGTAATCCTACATGAAAAAAAAAGTCCACAAATAAACAAACCAATTTTCCTTTAAGAGCAGAGCTAATTCTTTTCAATCCACTTTTTTATTACACTATTTTCGCTCTATCTATTTAGCTAGCATAAGGATAAATTTCCAAAGCTACCCAGTTGGAAAATAAATGGGTTCACTGTTTGTCTAGCATTCCAATCTTCACAAATGTAAATCAGTCCAACTGCTACTCATTTAAACCTCCAACTTCACAAAACATTAAAGGACTGCTTTCCATACACAATTTAATCTGTGACAATTCACCAAGATTTCTGCTTGAACATCATTAGAAATTGACTATCTGATAAAGACAGACTGCTATCAGAGGTCAGGTGGGTCAACCTGTGTCATTTACGGAGTTTTACTGGGTCAACTACAACAGGCACCACTATTTGAAGGTTAAATTGTTACAATTAAATACATATACAACTATTCCCATAGCTACTCTGCTGTTAAATCTACCGTAAACAACACAAGCATTTATATCTGACCCTAATTGTGTCCAAGATGTCACCATTTGGAAATTATACAAAAAAGGACATTATAATCTGTTACACATTAAACAATACTTTATGTAGTGAGATTCATAATTAGCTGGTAGAAGCTGGTTTCATTTATTCACATCAGTGTTAAGGGGTTCATTTAGGTTACTTGCTTTCATTTTAATTGGAATAATGTGAGCAGCGCCTCCCAATGTATTTTATAGCTGGAGAGTTCACTATAAACAAAGGCATGTAACCCTGCCAAGGCAGTCACTAGGGAAACTTTTTCTCTACATTGGTCCTATTCACTTGTTCCCTAAGCATCTTCAAGAAGACTGGCTTTGTCGAGGGGAAGGGTTCAGAGGGTGTCAGGGAAGAGCCTTCTTAAATTCAAGCATACTGCTTAGGTGGAAAATCCTACTTTACTCGAAGTTTGCAGCCAGCTAGCCAGGAGCATTAACATTACATGATTTTCCTAGTCATCAGAGAAAATCAAATGAAATCTCTCAGAAGCATTTGGTAGCAATCAGATCATTCTGATGCACATAATAGTATAACAAGGTAGGTATCAGATACCACAAGAGAGAGAGTAGTTAGCTGAGTAACTAAATTTATCATCAACTCCTACAGGAAAAAAAGAAAAAGCTTTCTCTGCATGCCTGTGTGCCTCTGGTTTGCACCATGATATATGTTAAGTTATGTGTATGCTAGAAAGGGTTCTCAGAACCACCACTTTAAATCAAATCCAGTGAAATATCCAACTGGAATATAACAAGAAATTCTTACCAGCACACCTGCACAAGACAAATTTAATGTACCTCAGACAAGCTTTCTGCTGCACATGATCACCTTTTCTTTGGCTTTCTTCTGATTTGCGCAAAAGCAGGACATTTACTTTGCACTCAACTCAGTAGCCGGGGATGTTTATTGTGTTTTATGTACGTGCCAGTGACCTGGTCCAAGACTCCCACAGCCCTCACTGGGCTTTGAACAGTCTTTGGCTGGGGAAAGCAAAAGCACTTGAATGCACCAGATTTTTTTGAGAGCACAGGATTAATTCTGGTACCAGAGCAATTCCTCTGCTGGGCTTTCACACGTGTGCACACGTGTCTGGGTGTGCTGCACAGACAGCACAGGTTTGAGCCGTGTGGTCACTGCAACGAGATCATGAACACTTGCTGTACAACCCTTACATGTAAGATCATATCACATCATTCATCCTCAAACTATCTCTTTTGTCTCTTTATTGTTGTAATTTCAGATTTTGTGTTGGAGACAAATTTTTCCTGAAGAACAACATGATTCTGTGCCAGACAGACTATGAGGAGGGTTTAATGAAAGAAGGTTATGCACCCCAGGTTCGCTGATTGGATGCCACATCGTTAAGAATAAAAAGCACTATGTTCTTTTATCTTTTTTGCTCAACATGTATATAAGAAATGACACAGGAACCTACTGAATAGCATAGATATAGGGAGACAGAATGGTTGCGTGACATAAAAGGTGGACTGCATCTGTATGTAGTGAAAATTGCTCCAGTTCAGAGTTGAATGTTAATTAAAAAGGTACTGTACATACAGCTGGATTCTTTTTGCTTGCTCTTGGGGGTTTTGGTTTGTTTGGGGTTTTTCGTTTCTTTTTGTGTCACTTGGCATGAGATGTTTATTTTGGACTATTGTACATAATGTATTGTAATATTTGAAGCACAAATGTAATACAGTTTTATTGTGTTACCATTTGTGTTCCTGTTTGCTTCTTTGTATTGTTGCATTTAGTACAATCAGTGTCTAAACTTACTGTATATTTATGCTTTCTGTATCTACCAGCTATTTTAAATGAGCTGTATCTTTCTAGTAAAAAGCATTAAAGAGCAAATCCCAACCATTATGCTACACTTAGAGCTTAAGAATACTGTTTACATTAAAACTATTTAGAAAACTAATAACTAGCAGCACCTGCTGCTAATGATGCTATAGTTAAGGGTCTATCAGCACTTCTGTTATAAGCCTCTATTTTTCAGGGGTTAAGCATCTGCTGTTTAATTGCATAGATTTTCCTCAAAGAGCACTTTTATTTTACTACAAAATTTTGAAAAGCAAATCTGACTGGTTTGGGATATATTATAAAAGGTGCAAAAGTTAATGATTTTGGGTGCTGCTTTTGTGCCCCACAGGCATTCCAAATGCCTGGATTTGATTTTTAATTTAGCTGGAAATTAAGCCCTAATGCAAACCAGTGCCTCTGGGTATCTTATTTTTTATATATATATAAATATATATATGTTATTTTCTGAAATAATTTAGTTTGGGGGAAGGAAAGGGAGAAGACTTCTGTTTATATACATTTTTAAAAATTCTTAAAATTTGAGGGCTCTCTCTCTCTCCCTCTCTCTATTTCCTTTTTATTTTCTTTTTTTTTTCTTTTTTTTTCTTTAAATCAGGGCTTAACCCTAAAGTTTTCTGGGGCTGTGTGCTCAACAAACCCTGGAAAAAAGTGAAAGTAGAAGGCACTGTAAACAGCCCCTTCTGAGGGTCTATTTACATTAAAGAAATGACCCTGAGCTGACACTAAGAGAGTGACTGGTTACTAATTACCCACCTCAGTGAAAGCTGAAGGTAATTTAAATGCTGATGTGGATGGGACAAAACTTTGCAATACCAATACAGAACATGAGAGCTCCCACTCTCGACTGCATAGGTACTTTGCTGTCCATGCCAACATCCCACAGGTTTGTCCCATCAATACTGGCAGTTAAAATCCTTTGGACAGAGGTGGAATCACTGCTGACAGCTCCTGTTGGCAATCAGTCCATTTTCTAGGAGAGGTGGGCCTCTGTTTTTAAAGCCATGAAGCTATTGCATCAGCAGGATGTCCCTAAGAACTCATGCCCCTGACAGAGCTTACAGGTGTTTGGCAAAGGAAAGCAGGATGAATGTGTAAAAAGTTGTTAAATGCATATTTAATTCTTGTCTGTTCACCACTATAATCTGGCTCATGCAAAAAACAACCTGTATTAAAAGAAAAAAAAAAAAGAAGGAAAAAGAAAAGGCAACAAAAACCCCCACCCAAGCAACTAAACAGTTTTAAGAAAAAACCCATATGAAACCCACTGTACCCTATGTTGTTATGAAGCAGGGCTCTTATTTTCATTTGGACCAAAACCCCTCCACTCTGCTCAAGTTGAGTGCTGTCCTTCCCTGCTCTTCCTGTCCTGCTGCACAGTTTCAACATGCTTTTTCTGGGGATGGTGAAAGAAACTTTGTAATGCAGTGGGGTAATTCCTCTAGTGTATTGTATGAGTACACTGCACAGTGGCTCGACTTAGAAATGGATATTTAGTTCTAATGACTATTGTTACAGTGTGGGTTTGTTTCTGGCTGTGAACCCTTTTAAAAATAAGCATGGCTCACAAAATTTGACTTTGACTCATACAGGACCAGTAAGAAATGCAATGACTCCTCAGGCTGTTCTTGCTAATTAGAAGAAATAGCTCCACATAGTTTTTCAAATTAAATTTAGCCTTCTTTTGTGGACTATCTCCCTTCCTAACCTTGAGCACAAGTCTCTTTTCCACTCCCTTCCAGAGTTCCTTAATGTCTTTGGGATAACGAAGCAGTTGGTGTCAGAGGTATTATTAGACTCTTCCAGATCTACTTCAGTGCAATAAACAAGCTGTCCTTTCCATGAAGGTCAGGATGGACAGAAAGGGAAGAAACATATTATCTTATTTTGAGTCCAATTTCAATTTTCTCCTCCAGCCTCTCTTGAGTCTTTCTGTTAGTAGTCAGAAAGATCTCTCTCCTGCTTTCCACTAGTAGACTACAGAGTGGATAGAAATCCCTGGTTCAGAAACAGGGCTGGAGACAAGAAAAGAAGGGACTTTGATTCTGTCTTTGGTTTCCTGTAAGCTTGGGCAAGTCCCTCAACTTCTCTGTGCCTCATTTGTCCCTGTATGTGGAATGGGACTAATGCATACACTGCTTTTGTAAAGCATTTTAGGCTCTTCAGGAAACCATGAGCCAGGCATGGAAGTGTTACAAGTAGCATTAGGACATCATGGGAGAGGCAGAGCGTTCACAGTAGGTAACCAGAGACCCGAGGCAGGAGAGCACCAGAACCAACAAAGCCTGGGGAAGGCTTTGTGAGGGATGACGGCAACTACACGCTGATAGTGATGTAAATGCTAAAGCGCTCTCTCATTATCACAAAGGGCCACTGCCCTGCTTTCTATGGAGTAAATTAAGAGAGTGGCATGGGAAAATAGTGTCTTATTATTACATGCCATGTTGCTCATATGTGCATATGTGTTTTGCGACATAGGCTCAAAGTGGAAAGTGGTCCCGCTATGAAGGAAAAAAATAATATTACCATTCTATCAACTTTAACTGATGTAAGGATAAAGAAATATTGTTATACACATTTGCAGTACTGCAATGATATGGCATTGCTTTCAGCACTTTAAGCTCATATATCTTATTCACATACATATCTAAAATTTGTATGTAGAAGATATGGTATAAACTTAGATTTGATGTAGGTCGAAGATCAATTACACATTTTTGTGTATGTCAAACTTCCATCTTGCTTGGCTGTTAAAATAATATCTGGGAGTCGAAATATTTAATGGAAACATTTACAACTCCAATAAAGTAGAATAACATAAGACAATATTGAAGAGAGATTATCTGCCAGGCCACTTTATTGATCTTTTTGACAGAAGCCTAGACCATTCCTTTGGGTTGCTTTTAGTTATCTGCCTTGGTTCCCTTCTCCATCACTGTGCATGTCAATGTGCTCTGTCTGCACACACGAAAACATTCTGCTAGTGACAGGTACTCAGTGTATACTCATTTGCCAAACAGGAATGCCTCCACTTCTTTAGGGCATTTTATCTCTATCTGTACAAATTTCTAAGTTTAGCCAGACAAAAATAATAACAATAACAATAATTTTTAAAAAAAATCTATTAATCTTGGGTGGCTGTTTTTTGAGCCATGTAGAAAAGTACAAATTTTCAAACCTTGATCTTGAACTGTAAAAATCTCCTGTGATGACCGTGACCTGCTCTGTTACCTGCCACTACCGGTGATGAACCAAGACAGCCTGGATTTGGCAGAAGCAGTGAGCAAGGCTAAAAGTTGATCTATTTAATTATTGTGGGGTTATACTTTTTGGGTTGTTTTTTAAGCACACCTTCTTGTGTTTTCCTATCGTCCCAAGATGCTCAAATTGTAAATAAAGGAAAATCATCCAGCAACCCCTCAAATGTTCCTACTGTAAAATGACTTGAAGAAAATAAACTGAAAAGTGGTCGGTGAGAAGGGAAACTGGGGGAAAAGGAACAAACAGGGACTGTGGCAAGGTTTTGCCTGTACAGACTTTAAAGTACTTTAAAGGCTTTTTTCAACGTAATATGCAGCAGCTTCTTATAATTTTCTCAGCAGTAGGTAGTTTACAGTCATTGGTACCTAGAACAAATCTTGTCAAAAACGAAGGTCTGTAGTGATTGCTGGGTATAATTTTATACATTTAGCTGATTTTTCTGAAAGCTTCCACTGTGCTGCTGTTGTCAGACTAAATTATCAATTTAGCCATTTGTTGTTTAATGAATAAAAACTCCTATGGCATTGGAGATGTTGTGGTTTCAATAAAGCAAAAGCTTTAACAACTCAAACTACAGAAAGCAAAGTGTGTACTCTATACAAGAACAGTGTTTTTATTCTTTTAAATACCACTTTAGATAAAAAAAGCCAATTACATATTCACTTAACACATTTCTCCTACTTCAGGGCAACGATGCAGACCAAACCTGTTTACTCTTCAGTACCTTGCAAAAGGAAACCAAAATACAATATGTGAAAGGTAATAGGCCATTAGCACAAACATGCTCCCAGTAAAAATCTTTTGTGTAGGCACCTTTCTAGAAGCTGCCAATTGTGGGTGATGAAAGTATTATAAAGGAAGTGATTTTAATACTATTTAAGGCATTAAAAGCTGAAGAGTAGCTGTTTAAAGCCTTAAAGTAAGAGCTGCATGTATCTAATACCTTTTAAAATGCCCTTCTGCTGATTTATATTCATCCTGAACCTGCTAATAATGAGTATACATAAGCAAATACCATCTTCCACCTATTCAGCATGTCATTGATATGAAAGCCCCAGAAAATATCTCACGTAATCAGTGTGTTCAGAGAGTTATCTAGCACAAATTACTCATTAACTCAATAGCACATAATAAAAAAGAACATCAATTAATTAATGAGTCACCCTCAGATCACTTTGATTACAACACAGCTCTGTTGAAACAGCAGTTATAAATGGAGCTGCCTCTCTTTATTCATTGTTTGCAATTGGCCCATTATTTTGCAGAGACCAGCGTCATATTTAACACATGCCTGCAGGTAATTGTGTGATTAGTTTCATAAATGAAGATGCAGAGGGAGAACACGAAGTGTCTTGCTCTGCAGCTTAGTCTGAAGATGCAGGAATCCACCTCCAGCCACCTGCCAAGCCAGCAGACCTCTGCAGTGGCCACAAGGCCAACCTGCCCCTGGTCTGCAAGGTCCTAGTGACAGAACAACATTCAGAACTAGTTGTACTGACTTCTGCTTTAAAGATCTCAAAGCCCTGGGCAAACACTTTTGATTTGGGCCTCCCTCCTCTGTGAGTCTCTTCTCCCAAGTATAAAGCAACAGGACAAGAAGAAACGGCGTCAAGTTGTGCCAGGAAAAGTTTATATTGGATATCAGGAAAAAATTCTTCACCAAAAGGGTTGTCAAGTACTGGCACAGGTTGTCCAAGGAAGTGGTGGAGTCACCATCCATGAAGGTATTTAAAAGATGTGCAGACGTGGCTTTTAGGGACATTGGTCAGTGGTGGACATGGTAGTGCTGGGTAACAGTTGGACTTGATGATCTTAGAGGTATTTTCCAGCCCAAAAGATTCTGATGAACAGGCCACATTGCTGGCATTTCACTTAGAAGAACACAGAGCCAGGGAGATAAGTGGGCTGCCCAAAGTCAAGCAGCTGCACTCCTTGAACCCCACTATTAGCATATTAGTATATACTATTAGTTACACCTCACACAACCATCCCATCCTGAGCCTTGTCAAGATGGGATCCAGTGCAATGCTTGGAGCAACACATGCAAACTGCTCTACCATGATCAGGGATGGACCAAGAGCCGGAAAAGACTGAACATTGAAAGCTGAACATTCACTGCGGTGAACTGTATTTGGTGGATATAAGCTGGGGAGGCAAGCGAGGAGGGCTGGTTGTTTGGGTAATTTTTAAAGTTTTTTAGAGGAAAGATGAATGAAAGAACACAAAGTCACCACCTAAAGTTCCTAAACTATCTTGGTTAAATGCCATTCCAATAAGCGTATAGTGTAATTATAACAGTTCCCTTAGGTAAGTAAGAAACATCTGTTAGTAACACATAGCAGGTGTTAGCAATTACACATACTGATTTTTTTAAAGTGTTTTTAATTAAAAAGAATTCTGTTTTCTGAAAAGGAAAGCATGGTAAGTCCAAACAAGCTTTTGTTTGTGTGGCTCTAGATCATGTAATATGCAAAACGATAAAGGTAAAACCAACCTAAATTAGCAAGAGTTTGCACGTTTGACTCCCATTTATTGCAATCAAAAGGAGATTGGGCTTCACTGCATTATTGCAAAGCACATAGCATTAGTATTCTAAGTAAGGTCTCATCTAATGTATGAAATCCATACGGTTCATGCAATTGCCGAACACATCTAAGTAGAGCTTTTGAACCCAGAAGATTGCTATATTTAGGCAAAATGTGATAGGTACTGTAAGAGAGGAGCAAATTGCAAGGAAATTTTGCATAATGGTTTCTTCACAATCCCTTTGTCCCACTACTGGGAAACAATGTCTAGATTATGTTAGTGCAAAATCAAACTATGTTGTCAAATTTTTTGAAACGCTAGCTAAGAGCAATTTACATTTAGCAATGTGATAGGCTGTGCTATTGAGAGATAACAAGAAAGAGCTGCACTAGAAGGCCAACTATTTAGAGGTGGTTTTAATCCAAATTAGAAGATAATGAGATGACAAATTTGTTTCTCTGTCCTGACACTATCTTTCCATAGATGGCAAGATGAGGATGTCAGTATTTAAATCTTGCCATAAACTTTGACTTTCATTTTATATAAAATACATAAGCAAAGGAGTTGACAGGGAAAAGAGAAAGAAGCACCAACATTAGTACAAACTATGGATTTATTTGCCTTTTTATCCAGCTGGGATCCAGATCGTGCTTGTTTGTAATATACAAGACTGTACTTCCTTTCACAAAAGTCCCTATACTCCAATGCAGATAAGTAGTCTTTCTATTTACAGTCTACAGCAATACAAAGCAGATTATTTTTCTTTATGGTCTTCCAAGAGTGGGGGGTTTATGAGGAGACACATATATAAAATAATGGGTATGAAAAGCCTTATCAGTAGACTGTTATCCCAAAGAAAAAAAAATAATACATACACATTTCATTCATGTAACTGAATTCACAAATCTGGAAATTAAGGCCAGACTTTTTAAATTTTTCTGCTTTCAGAAAATTTAGGTTTTGTCCTATATTAACTATAAGTATTTTTAAGCATCTTTATTTTTTTTTCAAAATATATAATATTTCTTTAGGCCTTTTTTCTTATCAAGGACTTTAAAACTACTCTCAGTGGCATCCAGCCAGTACACTGCTAGCATAACCAGCTCTCTTAACCCTTACAGTTACGTTAGTAAGAACTTTTAGGTACATACATAGCATTATTAGCAATTCACACCTGCAGTATAATATCCAGTTATCCAAACCAGATGCCATGACGAAACATATGAGCTGTGAGCAATAATCATTTATCAATAGCTATAAAAGTATTTTGGTGGGTTTATTGTTCAAGTTGGAGTAGAGCATTTCAGTTCTTACTGTGCACAATGCCTTTCTGGAGTACAGTAGCCCAGTGACAATGTATGCATATTTAAAAAAAAAAATAAAAAGGCGAGATAAATGCCTAACAAATGTTTTTAATTTAGAATTACAGACTCACACTTGCTCCTACAGTCTCTCATCATGTAAGTGATAAAATATCACCACTAAGACTGTAGCAGTAAGGAAAATTTCTGCTTTGGCCTCTCATCCCAGTTTATTTTGGGAGCATTGCAATAGTCTTTCACTCTCTTCCCCTCAAAGTCCTCTTAAAAGAAGGGGACAGCAAGACACCTTTGCTGTGTCTTGTATGGCCAGCTGGAAGATCTGAAAGGCCTATCTGGAGGGAAGATTCCCAAGCTACAATTGGAGCTGGGGATGTGAGCTTGTGAAATGAGCCGGACACAGGATACCCATCCCTCTTCAAAGTCAAGCTTAGAAACATTTACTCACCAATGGCACGTGGTAACCCTGGAGATACCTGAAGGTGTGACACTGTGGTGTCAGCAGTGCACACCTGGATCCACCAGTGTGGAACTTTGCCCTCTCTATCTTCCTGCCCATTTAGAAAATAGTGCTCAGGCCGTCAATGCAACTTGGAAGTCATATGAAGATAAATATATTAGTGATACTGAGATGTTAAATTCATAGTGATTGAGAGGGTCATAAGTTAACCAAGCAGGACAGAGCACAGACAGAGCAGCAGAACCATGCCACGACAATGAAGTCCAAGAGATAAAAGAAATTGCCTACATATTACCTACTATCAGCTTAGGCGTCCTGACATATATTTTACCATTTATCCAAAGTCCTTCTGACCTAAAAGGTGCTTCTTTTAGCAGCATGATGCCAGTGTCAGAAGTTATTGACACTTTCAACCATCTGAACATTCCTTTAAACAACCTTCAAATTCCTGATGAACATCCCACACATCTGTACACCTTTCTTTCTTTAATTGGTGGTGCCTGATCTTGGAGTCTGAAAGTCATCTGGAAGCAACTCAGTGCAACTGCAGTCATACTACACAGGACTGTGTTGCTGGCATTTACTGGGAAAGTGAAGCAACACAGAGCTATCATAAAATTTCAGGGCTGCATTCACCCTTGTCTCATTGTGTAGTATTGTAATAGGAAGTTTATAGAGAGGTTGGGTTTTAAGGACAGGCTGGGTATCAATTTGTTCCCAAGTTTTTATTGTGCTAATGAACTGTAACAGCTCTAATCTATTTTTAGATGGTGGCATTTCAAGTCTCTCTGCTCCTCAGTTCAAAATCCATAATGTGGAGATAATATACCACTTTTCTACCTCACAGGATATGTGAAGGTAGTAATTGTGGGATTTTTCAACAGCACCAGCTAAGCATATAAAATACCTAGGCAGGAGAACAACAATATATACAAATTGTAGCTTTGGAATTCTCTAAAAACACTAATTGCTAGATACCAGAGAAGTGCTGGGAAAAAGATTGCTCTGCCTTTACTTTTTTTTTACTTTCCAAACCACCTTTTAATAGTCCCCGTCATAGGCAGATACTTGGCTAGATGAGAACTTTGTGCTGATCCAGAATGGCCATTTTATATTATATTTTTCCCTGAGGTACTACAAGGACTAATATGGTGAAAAAAGAATGAGAGGCAAGGAAAACAATTACAGTGTCTACTATTTATTTTCACATTCACAATTATTCTTCGACAAAGTGTACGCCAATTATCTCTGCCTGCTTCTCAAGCCATTATTAATTGGTTGATTACACAAAGCAGAAGTGGATGAGATGTGATCTGAAAGACCTGAAAGAGAGTGAATAAGATCCTTGAGGCTAAATTCACAGAGGAAGAAAATGTTGCAGCTGTAATTTAAAAAGATGGTACCTTTAGACCTGCTATGGCTGTGCTTCCTTACGGTCCCTAGCAAAAAGAAAACCAAACCAAATTGAGCTCTTAACACAGGGGTACTTTGTGTCCAACCTACTATGGACCAAGAACACTGGGAACATCCAGGTTTTGGCTCTGTCGAAGAACATAAATATAGCAAATCTTTTCGATGTTCTCTTTCACCCAACTCTACTTTCCCAAATGAAATTATTTAGTTCTGTTAGAACAGTATTGCTCACTATGCAGCATCACCCATAAAAGCAACTTCTGCTATCTCTCTGAAAAAAAATGAAGCTTGTTTAAATTCAATTTTCCCTATCATATCCACACTACATTCTCACCCAAGCCCCAAGCTGGAAAGTCAGAACTCCGACATTTTTCTTTGTTATTGTTCACAATCAGTTAGCTAATTCAGATAGACCAAAAATCAGTTACAGAGACTTGATTTGAACACATCTCTGATCATACACAAGGCCCATATAAATCAGATTCATTCTCACTAAAATAAAAAGAAGTGCTGCTGGTGACAGCAGCAGAGAGATATGATTTTACCTCTGGGAAGAATAACAGATAGCAGGAGGCAGCTCTCTGCCATTCTACATCAATTGCTTGCCACAGCCCTGGCTAATCTCTTTAGCCAGTCAAAGCACACAGCGTGTTACTGAACGTCTTTGAATAACTTGACTGGAAGCCAGCTCAAGACATGGCAAACTGACTTTCACTCAACACCTTAGCCAAAACTTGAATGTAGATTTTGAGAGCTGAAAACTGGCTCTGATAAGCTATCATGCCCCCTGATCTCTCTTAAAGACACTGAAAAATGGTCTTTCTTCAGGCTTCTCTCTGGCATTCACGTATCTTGCTCTCCAATTAGACTTCAGTCCTTATTAATCCACACATATCTGTGAAGGGCAAAACAATCTATTTCTACAAGCAGAAGAGCAACCCAGCAAGAACTCTCATACAAAAGTGGAGCACAATCAACATAAAAATAAGAAATTTGACTTTTAGTAGTCTTAGAGCATCTTAATCCTTAAGCAAGAAAGTCAGTGGAAATAAGGTCTTTCAAAACCAAACCATGGCAGATTTTGCTGTAGCAGTTCAAGAATTTTTCTACCCATTGCAAATTCTTCTGCCTTCTTCTCTCAGTCCTCTACCACCAGAACACCACAGACAGCTCATTAGCTCGGTGGATGTGTTGACAAGAAAGGACTGCAGAATGGATGGGGCTACTAAGGTGCAGGGACATGCCTGTCCACTGTTGTGATATTAAACCTCTGTGTAAGATGGGGCAGAGATGAGGGGCAGGCTGCCAGGGAGAAAGGGGTAAAATGCAGTACTGCATCCAGCCTTGTTCCTCTCTCAGAGCCCACTTAGATGCCTCATGGTTTCTTGGATGGGTTTTTGACCCCTTCAGCCCAGACAGGCACACCAACATCTCACAATTTCATTCACAAGAATTGAACAAGCTGGGGGACAGGTATTTGTCACTGGTGCAAACTCAGAGGGCTGTAATTGTTCCGTTTTTGACCTCAGGACAATAATTTGGACCCTTTCTCCTGAAAATGCAGGTTTGCACCCCTGCTTTTTTCTACCTTTTATCGTCCTTCCTGATGTCTTTTCCCAGCAATCCTCAATTCTGCCAGCACACAGTTAAAATGCTTCGGCAATGCCATTGGCTGTTTAAAATGCAAAGGGGCAGAAATGATTAGTGCTATCAAACTTTTTATTTTAATGGAAGTTAGACAAGCCCCAGGCATATCTGCACCTGCAATTGCTTGCTCCTTGCACCGTTGTGCCCCATAGATCTGCCTGTTTCAATTGACCCTAAGGCAGTAACCTGCAGAATGTTTCCATATCATTCTCTGCTTTCTGTTGACACGTTTCCAAATCACAGATTTAATGGTCATAATTTTCACATTTAAAAACTCAGACTGTGCAGTCCAGTCCTGTATTTATTTCCAGACAGAAAAACAAAGTCTTGCATTGTCCAAATCATCTAGCTGCAGATTAACTAGCTGAAAGAGTGTGTGAGGTTGCTTTTTTCCCCCCAGACTTTAATATTTTTATCATTTACTAGTAGAAATGAATTTACATATGCAGTTACATTATTCAGTCACCACTAAAAAAGCTCCAGACACAAAGAGTTAACAGAAAACAGATTAGGGAGGACAGGTGAGGGAGGAATCATCATCACCAAGGAGGAGAAATGGTTTCCCCCAAGTCACATAACTCAATACCCATGAAAAGCTAACTCACAAGAATTCCTTATCACAGACCATGGTAAAGGTCCTGCTTCTCCCAGGGTCAGACTGTACAGAATTGTCCTCAAATATACAGCATAATCTCACAATTTATCATTAGAAAAATAAATTCATCATCTGTAGGATCATATAAAATAATTATTTGCCAATATTTGCCAAATCTTTAGTTCAGTATTGAAATCAGTTTTACTAAGTCAAAAAACTGAGTCATGCAAAAGTTCCTGACTGATTGCTTTATGGCTGTCTCAAAGGAGTCTGCTGTACAGATGTTTCAACCTTGAAATCCCCTTTCCACTCCTTTTTTTTCCAAGTTTTCTTCACTACCATGTATGAAACCTCACCTCTTGGTCAGAATTGCTCCAGCTGAAGAGGACGAGGGATGACTCTGCCCCTTTGGAGCCAGTTAAGAGATATTTTGACTGGAGCATCTGGTAGTACTTTTTTTATTTTTTTAACTGCGCCTCTGCATTATTGATTTGGGGGTTTATATGTTACAATATAGAAAGGAAGAAAGGATATTTTTTTTAAATGCCAAAATGTTTATCATGGTTTTTAGCTTGTTTTTCCTTTTTCAGAGGGACTAAGTGCATGTTCACTTCTTCAGTTCCTCATGATATAATCTGCAGTGTTGTTACCGAAGGCTCAGAAGCAGCTCCTGTTTGCCTTTCCTTAATTAGCCTTTAAATTTTTGTGAAGGCAGAGAGAAAAGATTTCGACAAATTTTAAAGACTGCCATTTCTGCGGCAACAATCATAAACGGGGAGAACATAGGTGACAGTAGACCTTCAGAACAGATGTGTCCTCTGTAAAAATGGCTATAGTGCCAGAAATCATTTGCTGCAGATTTGGGGAGGGTTGCCTTTCTATTGCCCTTTTCCCATATCTTCAAAGGGGATTGTATGTGAATACAATTGATGAATAGATAGACATTTGATGGAACTTGCACAACTTTCCTTTTCAGAGAAGGCAGTCTCAGAGCCTAAGGATAGGAACATCCTAATTCACTGTACAACGAAACAACTGACTCATTATGGATTCCATGAATATGTTCTTTTAGGCCATCAAGCAGCAGGGTATATAAGCTCTTAATCAACTTTAACATTTGAAAAGCTAGAGTTTCACAGGTTTGATAACATCAATGTACAAATTGATATAACTCCCACAATTTGGAATATAGAAATTCACCACAGTGAGATTTCCTCTCTACCTACTATCCTCCCCTTTTCAGCTACTTTCAGATCCTTTCCAGCAGTCTTGGGCATAGGGCCCGTCACAGATCCAATGAAGGTCAAGAAGGATTAGAAAAAAAATTTTTTTTTTAAAAATAAAAAATAAAATTCTGAAAAGAAAAGCAAAGGATAAAACTTAAGAAAGTTTATTGCTGGCAGTAGGTCAGTCCTCACGGGTGGTGGAATGAAAAGTAGTTGCAATTATCAGCTCCGCATGTTTGGAGTCATTAGGGATTGCTAACTACCTTTAATCATGGCCATGGTTCAGTTCCCTCAGGGCAAGGGAGCAAGCATTTACACCTGCAGCCAGTAATTACAGCGGCTTTCACTCCCCTGCTAAGAAGGGACGGAGCTGCTGCTGGCAGCGAGCAGTTGGGAAAGGTGGCCTTAGAGAAGCTGCTCTTAGTAGCCGAGCCCAAAGGATGGATGCTTTGCAAAACAGTTGGGATGCAGAACTTTAAAACATGGGAATAATGTAGGCACACAAGAGTGAGACAAAACGTGCCTCACCGTAAGTCTTGCCAAAAACTCTGAAAATGAAAGAAGCTAAAACTGTGAATTCTGACATTGTTTCAAACTGTAATAGACTAATTTCCAACCACAATATTCTTAACAAAAGGCAAACAAACCATAAACCCACAAACAAACAGAAACCCGAGAACAACCAATAACAGCAAAAAGCCCTCAACAAAATTCTTGCCCAACAAAATTCTCATGCCCTACACAGTGTTTGATGGTTGTGCACATACAGCCCTTTTTTAAGAGTAAAAAATGTTAATATATTTATATTAAAGATCACATTCAAATTACGATTTTATTTTTCACATAAAAATAACATTAAATGAAGTTTAATATTCCATTTATGAGATTTTCAATATAAGTTTATATCAATTAAATTAGTGGGTTTGGTTTTCATCACAATTTAATTATTATTATATGGAAATCACTGTGGCTGAGTCAACCTTTTGTCTTAAATTTTTAAGTGTCTCAAAGTAAGGTAATGCCAGTTTAGCTGCAAAAAAAATGAAAGTATATTGAAAACTTTTCTCACATAAATTGGTCAAACAATTTTCCAATCAAACCTCAATGAGTGTGAGTTGAGGTTTTTGCCTTTCAAAGGTGAAACGGGTAGTCTTCTGCCCAAAAGCTGAAAACTTTTGAAAGTCATATGAGTTAAAATGTGGAGCAGGAAGCAGCCAGAAGAAACAAGACAGGTGATCTTATTTAAGGTATAGGGTCCAATCTGAATACGTATAGCATGTATGTGTATACACATATTTATTCATGTATACACATACACACTGTTCTACATGCAAATACATACCAGCAGTGCCTGTGGGATCCTTCACCCATGTCACAACTGTCATGACTCTGTTTGATCTCTGGGCTGTGTGCCGAGGGGCAGGCACACTCCTTTGTCTACCAGAGGTGAACTCCTGCTGCTGCTGCTCTGCTGGGGTCATAGCTATGGAGGACTACAGGACCAGAATGGATCAAAGGGAAGGATCTAAAGGCCAGATGGAGATGCTGAGCACTATGGCCCTTCCCTTTTTACAGGTGAAAGAGTTG
The DNA here is from genome assembly GCA_035047865.1 of Dendrocincla tyrannina. Classification (NCBI taxonomy): domain Eukaryota; kingdom Metazoa; phylum Chordata; class Aves; order Passeriformes; family Dendrocolaptidae; genus Dendrocincla; species Dendrocincla tyrannina. The sequence continues at coordinate 69,873,381 of JAWWMP010000041.1, read as the reverse complement.
GTGAGGCAACAGGAGATGGAGACATGACTCGGAGTTAAACTCCCTTCTTCAAGTCAGTTGTGGGTTAGATATGAGGACTGTGAGCAAAATTAGGCAGTGGCAGCCAGTATGTTTTTTTCAGGTGCTAAGACATCCACAGAGGAGATCTGAATTGCAATACCCACCATAGTGGTAAGCACTCATATTCCTAGAGTTTATGCACATCATGTGGTAAAAACCACAAGAGAGGATTGCGGTCATGTGTTGCCTTAGCAGAACCAAGCAGGCATGCTGCAAGCTGAAATGTCATGTCATTTCCCAGATGATTTGGGCAGAGATAAAAATTGGTGTGACTCGACCCTTTGCACCCTCACCACTCAACTCTTATAGAGTTCATAGGAGCACCACGACTGCAATAGATACTGTGTGCACACACAATAGAATGAAAGCAGTGATCACACTGAGCTTCTGAACAGGAGGAATAGACTCCTCATGACGTCTCTCTGAATCATCATACTGTACACAAGGTAGCCTGTCCTGGCCTTGGGTCTAAGATAACTGCAATATAACATAAAGCATTTCTGATTATTACCAATGGGCTATTTGAAGCCAGCGTGATGCATAACACCTTAGCATCTTCCCACGACTAGATAACTTATAGCTTCTAACCACCTTTTACTGGTCAGCACAATACACAAATATTTGTAATTCTATGCATATATGTTGAGTCAGTAAAAATTAATAATTGCAAGATTATTTCATAAGCTGTTTAGAGTTGGGCCAAGGTTAGAGGATTCCTCTTGAAATGTAAAGCAATAATGTATAACCCTTTAGCAAAGGTTAAGTAAAGTCAATTTTCATTTGAGTGAAAACCTTTTATTTTTTATTAGCAATATACTTGGCAAAATGCTCACTTCGCTACTAAACCAAAAACAAGAGGAAAAAAACACCAGCCTCCCCAAGAAAAGGGCTTCCCAGGCAAGTCCAGAATGCTATTAAGAGCTGCTCCAAAAGCTAAACACATAGATCACACCTTATTGAGGAAGGGAACAAAAAATGAACCAACCTGAGCAATGAAGGGGTTAATTATAAGACCTGAGTTAAAGGTGTCCTCACAAGTAGGCACTTCATCAAGCAATGGAGTCAGGAAACAAGGGAGAATAGATGAAGGTGCTAGGGATAATAATGATGGCAAGTAATGATTTCCCTAGAGATGATCTGATCTATGGCCACAAGCAAAGAAAAAAGGCTAGAAAGTACTATAACATTACCTTGGAGTACTTAACAGACTCGAAAGCAGTAACCTGGTGTCAAAAAAGGCCCATCACCCTGCTCATTTTAGGTAAAAGAGTTATGCCAAAGTACAAGAGGGGAATGCAAAATTCACATCTGAAATTAAACAGCTGAAAGGTATGATTTAACAATGCTTGAAACTCAATAAGCCAAAGATAAACAGCAAATTAGATGACTCAATGTCAGGAGGAAAAAACATCTTCCATCGATCCCATCGTCAAAAATTAATCTGCCTGAGAATGCCCTCTGCTCCAATCCCAGAACTGATGAAGAGTGGAGGAATAGAGTAAAACCTATGTACTAGTGCTTCACCTTCAGGCTAGACCCTGATTACAATCTCCTGTGAGACATTTCAGCATGAAGCGCCTCTCATGTTGGGACTGCAAAATTAAATTGCGATCAATACTTTACAAAAATAATTGGGGAAAAATGTTCAGAAGTCGGAGCTGTGCTGTGTGGCCAAAAAACATATGAAAGTTGTTGGCTTTTTTTTTTTTTTCCCTTCCCTTCCTCCTCACCTTATCTTTCTGGGGGTTATTCTTCAGGATAGATCAGTTCAAAGGTGTCTCTTGATAATAGTGTTCTTAGAATAGTTTCACTCACCTTGTTAGGAAATTTCAGAAGCAGCAAAGCACTTACAGTGTACTAAGTGCATTATACTAATGCAGTGTTTTGAATCTGTCACTTGCCCTTTATTTCTTTATTGTTATTTTAATCTAAATTTGTATGACTTTAATTACTTTTTAAATGTTTGACTATGTTTTCTGGAAAAACATTTTTCATTTTTAGCTTCTACTGTTGAAAAGAATTAAATTCATACAGAAATAGGAATGCTTAAGAAAACACAGAATATGCCTTGTGTTTCAGTAAAATCTTTCTGGAGATGTTAACACTTTCATCAACTTAAATGTCAAGATATGGAGTTAAATTTAGAGTAAAATATGTGTAAATAAAGCCATCCAAGCCTTCAGCAGTTTCTGCTACAGATTTCTCTACTTTTCTTTTTATGAAGTGTCCCTATCTTTGGTTGTAGTGAATACTGAAATCCAAACAAACTGGAAGCAGGCAGTCATTTTTAATTTTTGGCTCTCACAATTAATAGAAACCGAGAGAAAGTGTGAGCAGAATACGATGCCTTTCAAATTATTGCAGGATTTGGTGTGTGTGCACAGTTGGCAACAGATATTCTAGAGCTTATTGGCAGGTTTAGAAGTGTATTTAGGATAAGCCAAGCAATTTAAGTGTTAAGATGTACAGGATGTATGAAAAAAGGAAGTGCTTAATATGTTGCTGTAATGTTACTGCCCAGCTAAACACACCAAAGAGGAGAGAGGGGAGGGGAGGGGAGGGGAGGGGAGGGGAGGGGAGGGGAGGGGAGGGAAGGGAAGGGAAGGGAAGGGAAGGGAAGGGA
>JAWWMP010000041.1:69822034-69865988 GCA_035047865.1 Dendrocincla tyrannina | reverse complement strand
TGTTTTTTTTTCTAAATTCAAAGGAGAGGGATTATTCCTTGGTTAGCAAAATCTTAGTTCCTCCTGAACTAAGACAATTTTTCTTTCGGAATGGGTTGAAGTATCAAAATGACTACAGTTTTCACAGAACAAAGGGCATCCCAGATTATTTAACTGTGCACACTAACTAATGCAGTGCAGCATGAAAATCACCTCTTGCTGAAGAGATCAGCATCCTGTGGTGACTATGCAAAGGCAGAGAACTTTTACCTTAGCTGGAATGAAAAGCTGACCTCAAGGTTTCCCAGTGGAAAATTCAACGGAAACAATATTTTTTAGTTGTAGTAAAAAGAAATATGATTAATATTTTCAAGAAAAACGTATTTTTCAATTAAAAAATGTTTTGAACTTTTCCATCAATCCCACAGTTATGTGAACACTCCTTGGTACCTCTATTTTCTCACTATCAATAAAGCAGCAAAGTTGAACCCAGACCTTAAAGCCATGATAGTATTTCCTGGAAATACACATTGGCCCCAATACATGTAAAGGATATCAGATGCAGACCCTAAGCAATCCAGGACTACATTCCCACCGAATAAAAGAGGAGGTGGTCTATAAGACACATCTTTAGGATATGGATCAATGCCTTCATGTGAATATTCATACTCATTCAGTGACTATGATACAATACCTCCAGTGAATGAGGAAGAGCTTCCATGCAAAAACTGATGCAACCAAGCCCAGAAAAAACATCTCTTTGTGATCTGATTGACATCAGTCTATCAGAGAAATAATGAGTACATGAATTTTCACAGTCCAAATACAGAGCACTTGATCTTGTAGCTTTAAAGTTCTTTCATGCAGAGTTGAGTTGTAGGTTTTCTTGGTGTGGGTTTTTTGGTTGTTTTTCTTTTTTTTTTTTCTTTTGTCAGTGAATATGTATACATAGCTCTCACAGGGAATACAGGATATAAGGGACAGTAAGTATGCTTCAGCATATGGTGAAACCATATGGTTGGCTGCTTTTCTGCCTATATCCCTTTTATTTATTTATTTTAAAATATGTGATTCACATTATTAGTTGAGACCTCTCTAATTTACATGGCTATAAATATGATAGATTAGTTATGCTTAATTTTTAAAATATTATTTATTATTGTCTGGGGTTAAGCAGTATGCACAAGACAGGAAGAGAAACGGGCTGAATTTTCTACTGACGTAAATGAACAAGGCAATACCACTTCTTCAGATCAGAGAACTACCATTTCTATTGTGCAGAAATCTTTGATTTGTCAGACAGATTTCGAATCTGGATTACTCCGAATATACTCTGTCTGATTCTGCAACAGTTAAAAAATGGAAAGCAATGAACACAGAGGTCTGGTTTGTCGGTTCCTTGTCCATTAAGTCACCAAAGAGGGAAGAAGCACAGAAACCCTGTCTTTGCTGCTGAGGAGCCTGCAGAGAGAGGCAAGAGGAAAAGGAAAATGGTAATTCCAGAGAGACTAGCATGTTCCTACATAATTGTCATATTTTAAAACATTCCCATTATAAGAGTTGAGAACAGTGATACAGCAGAAGTTTTCCCCTAATTTTCAAGCTATTTCAAATTTAATTAGAAATACACTCCAAAGCAAGGAATAGACACGTGGCAAAGAATTATAAAAAACATGCTAAGTGTCATTATTTACTGTTCAATAACAAATAAGCTTGTTAGATCACAATACAATTGCTAACACACTTGTGTCAGCCACCTCCCACTACTCCCTTTGTCTTGACTCTGTTTTCTTATTGTTCCTCTCCTGAAGGGCCAGGGACTTGATCGAACAGGGAAATCTCCCATCCTTTTTGATCAGAGACTTTCTGTCAGTCATTGCGTTTTCTGTAGGAGAGAGGTGACAGCTCCCATTTGGATTGTTACCTAAGGAGATCAGACACCTGGTCTGAAATCCCTAGTTCACCACAGACTTCTAATGTGAGCTTAAATATGTCACTTTGCCTTTTTGCACCTCAATTCCTTAACATTAGCAAAGGCATCAGAGCACTTCCCCACCCCTGAGGGCTAGACTGTGGGGTGCTCCAAGGCCAAGGGGACATGTAAGTAGCTCAGCCAGGTGTAAGACTTTGATCTCCAGAGTTATCAATCCAGCATTTCAAAAGCACTTAACTCACAATGAGAGATCTAATATTTTCAAGAAACAGTTCACTTTTTTTTTTAATAGAAATTTTATCATTATTTCTTTAAACAGCTTACAAAATACCACATACAATTTTCAGGACTTGATCTTATTATCTATCTTTTACTGTAAACTCTCTGTTTTGGTGCAACATGCAGTTTGACCAAGAGGCATTACATCTATGCTGGCAGCAAGTCTGCGGATGTTGATATGCCAGGCAGGAGGTAGGTGATTTTTTTGGAGACATCGCTCACTTTCTCTAAGGGAAAACATGAAATAAAAGAGTATAGAATGACCTTGCACTAATAAGCCTCTGCCTCGAGACAATGATTAAACCTGGTAGCGCAAGGGTTGGTTTATGAGTAATATCAGCTAAGGCACTAATGAAAGTATCCCATTAAAAAAATGTATAACTTAGGGACTTGTCTGCACTGAGAAATTTGGTCACTGCTGTTGCTGCATTAATATGATCTGAAGTACAAACAGGAAGGTATATCCAGGTATTGCAGCTGGCTTCTATTTCTAACTAAACTAATCAGCTGGAGGTCCTGCATAATTTGCCAGGAATGAAATCGGGACATTAAATCTGCACTTCAAACCTAGTTCTACCTCAAGGACTTTATTGTCCAAAGGTTTCTCATAGTCAGTGTAGCTGCAATACTACTGCAAAGTACTGTGACTCGTATGTTATGACTTGAATTGGTTTGTCCTGTTCAAATATCATTGTTCTTACCGGAAATGTTACTCTTATATTCAGGAAGATCATAGGGAAGATCCATTTGAAAATATGTGCGCCAACCTGGATCAGAAATTAAATTGTCTATTTGTTTTCTTCATTAAAATTGTTCTGCAAGCAAATTAATTTTCCCCATTTCATTTGAAAATTTCCATAGAAAACCAGACTTGGATACCTCTGGTGATGATTCACACATACCCACAGATCTGTTGTGCGTGCACAGCAGGTGTGATGGGACCAGCCCATGCCAGGGTTACTGTGCAATGTGCAAATCAGCTGCTGTGCACACTTATAGCAACTGTGATGCATCCAGTACCAAAGCTACTACCTCTAAATTGGGAAATTCTGCCAGCTTGTGGGCAACCAGCAAGACAACAGTAAAATCAGTCTGGCTGCAGAGAAACAACGTGAATTGCAACATACTTGTTTATGAGAATAAGACCTCAAGACATGTAAAGTACATTTCCTTTGAGGTTCCATGGCACCATTTTGAATTGCAGTATTTCAGTGGCCCACTTAAATCTTTTAGTGAATGATTGAAAAAAAGCCCAAGAAAAGTATAAATCCATTGTCATATGTGCAGAAAATTAGAGGTGTTTTACCTGAGAAATTACTTCTCTCTGTGATTTTAACATTTCTGAGAATTTTGGTTGTAATTAGAAAAATTTTGGTGGGAAATTCCAAACAGCTGCAACAGAATTTGACCAGTGACTCTAAAAATTGTTATATAACTAACAAAAGAAATAAACCAATTAAAGTAATGCTGGTCTGTGATATAATATAGGCTATATATGTTCCTTCTCCATTGCAACAGTTTAAAAGGGTTGCTATAACCATCAAATACCTTTTTATTTTCCAAGCTATATTAACAATCGAGCACCAGTGGAAGTTACTGAGTGGTTACTTGCCTCCCATACCGGATTTAACCATGGGCATGGTAAAACTATGTTTGTAGGAGGGAAGTAAGAAGGCAAACACCTTAATTGCAGTAAATAAAGGTGTGTTAAGCTATTTTTTAAGAAATTTGATCTTCTATACAGTGGAGTTCCTGTATTAATTTATTGGGGAAAATTTGATGCTATCTATCCTTTGCTAAAAATATTAAAGCCATTTTTAAAGGGAGATGAGACACAGTGTAGTGGAAAGGCTTCTATTTGAAAAAGTAAATGAAAAGCAAAGAAGAATTCTCTGTATAATTCTGACTATTCCCCATGACTTGGACATATCTTTTCAAATAATGAAATGAAAGAATCTGTAGTTTCTGAGATTTTCTACATTCAGTTGCAGTTCTAAATTTCTAAAGTAGAAGAGTAACAAAAAGGAAAGAAGATCAAATTTATTTTCTGGCACAAGGGCACTTTTTTTGCTCCTGGTCATGAAAGTTAAAGCAAAGCTTCAACAAAATATGAGAATAAGACATAAACAGCTGCTGCATTTCAGGACAATCTTACAAACTGAAATCAGAGATTTTCCTACAACCATATAGAACAAACTTCAAAATGTGGATTTTCTGTGTTAAAATTTGATATGCAAGCAATTCCTCATGCTCTTCTACTTGCACAGGGAATAAACTTTAACACCCCTTTTCTAACTTAGTCCTCCACAAGATCTGATTTCATATTTTTATTTCAAAAAATCAGAAGAGAGAAATTATCAGATAAACACATTAGTCAGTACTTTGTACGTATACCCTAAGGTAACTCTGAAATGTTTCTTTGTACCACAAAACACTTACTCATTTCCCAGCCACTGTGAGCACAGCAGATCATCCTCTCGGGGTAACTGAACACAATCCGTACCTTGAAGAACAGTCACATTATTGGGATCTGTCCCACACTTTCCCCTTTACCTTCTATTCAGCCCCACTGGTGATGGGGATGGGAACAAAGTGGGTAGGGGCGGGGTAAAACACTCCAGAATCTCAAGGCTATAGTCAGAACCTCTAGATTTTGCAACAGAAATAAAAAGCCACTGAGTTTGAACAGTTTCAGTTCTTGCTGGCTCCTGGTGGGCTGCTCCAGGGGCACCTGCATCTCCCAACAGAACTTGGTTTTCACACACAGCCCTGAGATCTATGAGAAATGAGAGTTTCACAGCCCAGTGTGGGCTGCCTGGTCAGAAATCCCATCCACATACTCTGGAGTAACAGGAAGGAGAAACATTTGCCCATATCACCCTGGCTGCCAGTTGAAGGATGGAAAGGTGCATGCACAGGGAGCAGCGCTGGTGCATCCCTGGGTATGGCACTGCAGTGATGTGGAGCTGCACCAGTCCTGCACTGTCCTGTCACCATCACGACCTGCCGCAGGGACCAGTCCCATTCCTCTGGCCAGATGGCACAGTGTGGCCCCCACAGCATTCACAGCTAGTGCCATTTACAGTGCTCCACCCATGTGTGCATTTGAAGGGATCTCTGGCTCAATATTTACCACAGAGATATTTGCCCCTACTATCTTCCAGATTTTTCTACCAGACTCCTTGTGCTGTGCTCAACACTTGCCCAAGCATTGTTTGCCACATGGTCATAGCCTTCATATTCTGACCATGGATCTTTATCTAGGCTGCTTTGTTTTTATTTCTAACAGCATACAAGGCTGTGCTCCACCTTCTCAGCAAGCAGAAGTCCATCTCTACATATGCCCAAGAAAATTCTTGCAGTTGTAAACACTCTTTCTCTGTCTACACTCTGAAATAAGGGCCAGGGTCACAGAATATTCTGAGCTGGAAGGCCCCCACAAAGATTGTCAAGTTCAACTCTCAAGTGAGTGGCTCACACAGGGATCCAAATCCACAACCTTGGTGTTATCAGCACCATGCTCTAACGAGCTGAGCTAATATCAGGTCCAGCTCTTCTGGATCCATGTCTTTTTGGTGTGGGACTCTTAAGAAATGATATATTAATTGAAAATGACCATGGCAATGAAAGAACATTTTTGCAATCCAACATCATTGTTCTTGAACAGCACAGTCCTGAGTTACTTCCCTGAAGTAAAGAGCCCTTGCAGTATAAGGGTGCAAGATTATTTCAGGTGTGTTGCAACACTACTGAAGGACTGGGTTGGGTAAAGGGAGTAATATGGTGCCTTCACATCCATACTGGGTATTGGCTCAGTGCCTAAACTAGTGCAATTGCCAATCCATTCCCAGACTTTCTCCAGAGGAAGATCCAGTTCACCCTGTAGGGCTCTCAGGAGCAATCTAATATATATATATGCAATGGTGTTAAACTGGCAGCATAAACATGCTCTTCTGCTGGGATCAAAACCTGAATATTAGTCAACTAATAATGCAAAACCCTAGTAACATGCCACTGGTAAGAGGAAATATATGCCTTCTCCTATCTAAATCTTTTGACTGCATCTGCACATGGTTGTTCTGATGGAAAGTGACTGTACTTGTTTCAGGAACTCAGGGAGAGCCAAGGAACAGCAAAATCAAGCCCAGAGCAATAAGAACCGGGAAAGTGTATATACATCATGCAGAAATCTCACTGACAGCATGTGCTTCAGTGGACCCATTGCAGAAACTATTTTGAAAACCCGAATGATAATTGTTGATATTGGAACTGATTAAAATATATGAATTAGCAATTTTCAATATGTGATTAAGAACCCAGAAATCTGTGTACTAACAAAAAGATTCCTAATCCTGGCAGGTTATCAGTCCTTGCACAAGAATCTACAGCTCTATCAGATAATTCTTAGGGATACACTCATTATCAATATTTGAAAACCACTGGGTAAATATGATTTGAGAAGACAAGCACTTAGAAACTCTTCTCTCTATGCTACAGTTAAATATAACAAATATTAAAACTTAAAAATACACTTCTCCATAGATAAAAACTTTGGAACTATTGGTGTAAACAGCAAAATTCTTTCTTATCTTCAGGAGACAAAAGTGCAGCCTCACAGTTTCTGGCATCGTTGTTATGTTTTACATACATGAACATCTATAAGAGGATACATACACAGTAATAAAATTTAGGAACATGTAAGAATATGTTGGAAGGTGGTGGCAGTTACACCATTTCAGGCATTTTTTCCACATGACTTCTGTGGACTTCTGGTTTTGGTCTATATTTTATTGTCTGTATTCAGCTAACAGGCCTAGAGGCATCTGAGGCCCTAACGTTACACTATAAAATTATGGAATCCTTCAAATTATTTTCCATTCTGATAGTTCAGGATATCAGAGACACCAGTGAAGAATGACCATTATCAAGAATAGTAAACTCCAGCCTATCACAAGGATCAGAATGAACTTTATTGACTCCCATTTGGTTAGAAAATCCCCTGAGACCTTGCTCAAGGAGTATAATTCCATGTAATGAAATCAATTCTGTTAACAACCACAACAATTATTTTTGTATTTGAAAACACAGAGAAAACACACTGCTACCTGAACTACGTCCACTTCTGCAGCAGAAATATTTTTTGTTTCAAAAGAAGTGAAAATGCAACACAGGGAGTGGACAACTCTGATCATGTATTATTTTGTTGCACCCAAAATGAAAATCCTATGTGCAGGCAGAAGTAACTGACAACTCCCATTCTCCAACTCCAAATTTCTGTCTGAATGGTACACAAAGGGTTAAAACATATGGAGAGAATGCTGTATTATTCAACCTTGTAATAAATTTCTGCAGGCAATATTCAGTAGCTCAGTTCAACCACTAGCCCCACTGGAGAGTTTTAGTGCTCTGAAGATTAAGATTAAATTCAGAAATAGCAAAGCAAAATTTTCTAGTTTTTCCAAGGGGCAGGAGGAGGATTATATATCCTCTTACGTGTACAAAATAAGTTTCCATTATTCAAGAGTTGTTCCATAGATCAGTCACAAAGACAAGTGTGGGGTTTTTTGCAGTAAGCACGAACACTACCTTCATGACACGATGAGGTTTTGATAAACAGAAACCTTTTAAGTAACATTATAGAAGTAACTATTTTTCCTTCACACCCTTTCAAAGGGGCACTGGCATTTTCAAAATGGCACACATGAATTACATACCAGTCTAATGATCTTACAGCAGACTGGAAATTTACTCCTAAATGGCTTCTATTGTAAAAAAGGTAGTCAATTTACATGTCAGAGTAAGGAGGGCTGAACAGAAGGAGACCCTGAATATCCTCACTTACACCAGTTTGTCACCACAGACTTCACTTTGCTGACAACACAGACTTCATTGATGTTATTCCTGATTTGTGTCACTTGAAATGGAAAGTGAATCAGATATGAAGCATTGTAATAAATGATGATGTATTTGTGATTAAAGTAGAGTAGCCTTCCATCAAAGAACCATATGCATTACTAAGCTCATTTTGCTGTACTAAATTACTTAATTCTCCAAAGAGGAATAGTCCGAAGCCAGAGAGCTAAAATCAGTTCAAAAGTACACAATATATTAAAGTATACAGAAGAAAAAATGAAAAAAAAAAATAAAATGGAGTTGGTATTTTTCTCTCTCCCTCTAAAGATCTCAACACAATTTACCTTCTTGAATTATGTCAGTCTCATCACTTTCCTTTAAGGGAAGCATTATATCTATTTGGAGACAACGAGGAGGCAAGATGTAAAGATTAAGGACATAATTTTCAGAATCACATAAATTATTTTGGAGCCACCAGTTCTAAACCATATTAAAAGAGCCAGAATTCAGAAGAGCATTACACTAAAAAAAATCCAGTAAATTACTGGGAAGAATGAACATCACCAGTTTCTGAAAAATCTGGCTAACCATTCCCCTAACTGGGCACCACAAACTTCAGTGGATACTTCTGGAAATGCTAACCAGATCCAAACAAGATCCTCACAACCAGGATGAGGGTCTGGGTCTTTTGATCCAGTCTTGCTTCTTAATCACAAGATATTTTATATTCTTTTTGTAGCTCAGGGATCTGAATAGGGCAATTTTATAATTTGATGGACAGCTACCACATAGGTGGAAACCTTTACAGAAAAGGTAGTTTGATCAGCAAAAGTAAAAATAGCCAGACGGTTTTCCAGTTAACTATTTTCTCCGCTACTTTTTTGAAAATTGGATAAATTCATGACAAGCTCATGATATCATGAGCATGTACTAGTCACTGACCATAAAAACCAAAAGTTCCTGTTGTGCAGAAACAGATGACTGGACAAAGCCTCCATTCAGGCAGTGCCAGAAACAACTGCAGAGCTTGTTTGCCCCATACTTCTCTCATTTACCTGTAAACTCTGCTGCCTCCATCATCTCACAGCTCTCAAGTAGACTCCAGAAGTACATGATGCTATGGGGTTAATGGACTCAGTTGCCAAGATTCAACAGCCAAATAGAGATGGGTGTCAGATCTCTCTATATAACCTCCCCTACATCCAGACTTGGGAAATGGAATCTGTGCAAATAAGAGACAGAGATAAAACTTAAAGATGCCTTTAATGTTAAGTGCCTCAATCAAGACAATAATGCCTCCATTTCATAACTACAGGATTTGCTTTTTACTTTAGCACCTGTTTATTAAACTCTCTGCTTCTCAAGTTCTGAAATGGAAATAAGCCAATTTTTGAAAGCAGTGGTAAAGGGGTTTTCGTCACTGAGGGGCTCTAGGCAAGGATGAAGAGAAGTATGCTGATTACATAGCTCACATTTTCTCTTTGTATTTTTATGTGCTAATTGTACTGCTCTTTCCTGGGTTTGAATGGTACAGTTGCTTTGGAAAGCCCAGAACCTCTGAATATTGGACCCTGAAATGCTGTCACCTCTCCCAGTTTTAATTATCAAGACATAACAAAAATAAAATCTATATCTGATAGGGAAATTAAAAAAAAATCTAATTGTTCAAAATTATACTGGACAACAGACTAGAAAAGATTAAAATGAACAGGAATAATTCTTTGCTGGCAGGGAGATGAACTAGGTAAATGAATCAGTCCTTTCTGTATCTAATTTCTATGATGGCAAGGCTTGAACACTCTGACCAAGCAATTTACATTGATTTACAAGTATAATTTGTAAATCTGTGGGTTCATACATCAAGATTTCATATCAGCTTATATAATGTGTATAAATACATTTTCACTTTATTTGTTAATGTATTGCAAATGAGGATATAAATCTGACATGAACACAAGTTTACCTTATTTTATTCATTTAAAATGACAATCATTCTTGTACAAATGGGTAGCAGAGGACTACAGCACAGGCTTTCCTCTGTTCTTTAGCCCAGGCTCAAACTTGCAAACTAAATTTGAATCATTTACTTGTCTTCTGAGATGTTTCTTCTTGACTGCTTTCTTACCCTAAGAAATACATGCATTCTGAGGGCCAGATCCTCAGCTATAATCCAACTAGAGCATCCTTCAGCTTAGTTCATCATCTTCAATAAAGTTATGCTAGCTTTCAACATTTGAGGATTTGAGGTGAAATCTTTGTTCCAATTAAATCAATAAGAGTTTTCCTATTGAATTCAAGGATTCAAGGATTTCATCCTTGGCCTCTCTATGTATACACATTTTTTTAAGACTAAAGTGATATACAACAGCTCTGTATAACATGCATTTAGCAGATCCTTTTATGGAAAGAGCAGAAAGCTCCTCAGACAGTGCACATCCTGTTTCCTCTCGAATAGTTTCTGAAAGTTTATAAAACAAAATATAGGATGAGTTATGTCAAAGATTCATATAAATTTTCACAATTTATAAATATTTTGGATGTATTTTAGACATAAATTAATATTTAAAATTTCTTTAAACCTATCAAGCCAGTCACAGTCTAGTTTTATATCAGCTAGCACGCAGAAAACCTTTTTTTTCAAGAGTCCTTCTTGTCTGTGACCATATTTTTGAACAAAGGGTTTCACATAAAACCAAAATGACAGTGGACATTTAACAGGAAAGGACTGAAGCAATAAATGTCCAAAGAGCAGCTGGACTCTGTTTCAGCCTGCATGAGCTCCACCATATAATTGACACTCTTATTGCCTTTCCATTTTACACAAAACTACAGTAAAAATGTGGTTTCTTCTGGAAGCTATTCCATGTGGAATGTAACTCATATTCTGGGCAGAGTGATACTTTATTTGAACAGCAGATGGTGGATCCATAGGTGTATATTTTGAGAGAAATGTAGTTGTGGAAATTAAAGACAAGAAAATGACATGTAGGACCCAGATCCACTTAAAATCCATAACAGTTTTTCTACCTACTTCCACGGGAGTCAGAACAGCCTCCTGGGGAGAAATCCTGTTTTCTTTTAGCTTCTTTTAGCAAAAAATCTCCAGGACTGTATTCACAGAGTTTAAGCATGACATAGTTGTGGAGACACTAATGGAGTCACTAATGGAGGTTTATCAGGCACTATTAACTTGAAGTTATTTTTTTAAGGACAAAATTTCTCATTTAATACCTTGTATGTTTGGTAGATTTTATATCAATTTTCTATTTGCAATGTGTTTTTCTCACTCCTCCTGTTCTTCATACTTCTAGGGGTGTAATGCAACAAGAATAAGGACTTGTTCCTGTATGACCAAACTCATGGAAGTCTTGCCTGTGATCAATGGGTGTTTAAGAGGTATAAACATTTACACGTGCTAGCACCTCCATAGATTGAAACAACCTTCCTCCCTCCCTAATTTCAACACCTGGCAGAATCAAAGCAAGCTGGAGAGAAACAGGCACCTCAAATTTTCACCTTTGTGCTTCTGCTTATATCTTATTACTTTTGCTAATTTTGCCGCAAAGCATAAAATAAACTCTGCATTCCAATGCAATATAAATGACATAATTTAATGTGATTAAGAGATACACAGATGGCACTGCATTTCCTCTGCAGTGTGGAGAGGTCAGACAGCAATTGGCTATAACACAAACTAAGCTAATACAGAGTTACAAGCTGCCAGATCTTGGTCCCTCTTACTAACAGCCTATGCTATGTGAAGTAATTGAACATGCAGCAACTTTCTTAACCATACTTAAGTAAGGGGCAATTTTGGAAAATATCAGTGATCCAGCTTTAAATATCTTCACATTAATAGGAAATATTTTAGAAGATTTTAATGATAAAATGTTCAGAAGGAACAATATTTTTGTTAAGTGTGCCCAGGTCTACAGTTCATCTGCTAGAACAACTTACTAACCTCCAAAAATAAATCTTGAAATTAAAAGTAAGCACTTCTATTGCTCACTTTGGTACACAAAACAGTTAACAATAATTTATTATTACAATGTCTCTAGTTTTTCTCTACATTTCAGTGTCCACAATATAACCTGCTACAAAATTTCCTAGTTTCTAGGATAAATTCCCCTCTTCAAACTTGATTTTAAAGAAACTGCATTTAGTAGCTTTTCAGTGCAAAATGTCTATACAAACTGGACCATGATCCCATCTGCAAAAGATTCTAACTAGTTTGTTTTGCTTCAGAAATGTAAAAAGAGGCTTTAAAGCTGCCCCATTCATGTAACTAAGGGAAATTCCACCTCACGACCGGCTGTTAAGCAAGGTAAATCCAAGAAGAGGGAAAGAAGTGGGTCTAACAATACAGATGACCAAACTGTACTGCTCTCCCAAGATCCTTAGCACTAAATTGTACTAGGATGTCATTAGAAGATGTTACAAAATACAATAAGAAACAAACACTTCTCTGAGAAAGGAATACAGATTAAAATGGAAAACATCATAATTTAGACCCAGTGAAACCATGTCTTGATTACTGCTTGCAATTCTGTTTCTCTCTGTGTCACACAGTAGGACCAGATAAGACACCAGGAAGAACACCTATCATTCCTGGAGCTATGAAACCGCTGATTCACTCGATTCAGTGAGGTTGAATAAATATCAGATAAAATGAAAACGTTTTCTGAAAAAGTGAGATGCATTCACAGTCACATTTGCAGCTTCTTACATGCAATTTTGTAAACATTGACAAACACATACAGTAACTACAAAGTTTTTTAGATAAACACTGTCAAATCCTTCCCTAATGCTTACCCAAAACAAAATCTAGAGTTATGTACAATTTACTCATGCCAGGAGTACTTTTCATGCTGCCTTTTAAAGAAAGAAGCCCTTCTGCATGATTTTCCTGACCCATCATATCTTAGAGTTCCAACTTTGAGTAACAGTTGGAAATAAAAATATATTTTTCAAGCCATTCAGGCAAGAAGTGTGGGCAGTGTTTCACTCCTGAAGAGTGGGTGGCAGATGAAATTCCTAAGTGGAACATATGCCGCTTTCTGTAAAAGCAATGCATGCTGCCTGCTTTAGTGTGCCAGACCAAAGTCCTTGGGCACCTGGGCTACCAAACTGCACGAAGGTATTCTCGAGTGCCCATCGAGGGTACAGCTGTGACAAAGCAGCTCCTCAGTCAGCTTGGTGGACAACAGGAGTGACACACTCAGAATCTAAGTGGGACAGATTTTATCCTTGCCTGTCCCTAGTTCTATTCACTGCCCAAACTCTTATCAGTACACACCAAGTAGCAAATCTGACTTTCAGTTCTCTTTTTTCCCTTTGTTCTTATTGGTCATTTAATAGAAAATATAGTCCACTGCCTCTTCCAAGGTTTCATTTTGCTATTGTGACTCCCCTGGTACAGCACTTTTGTCTTAAACAAGAAGCTGCTCAAGCTATATGCCCATCTTTAATTTTTCAAATTTAGATTCTTTTTTAGGTGCTTGCTCTTAGATTTCATTAGCTGGCTGCACTGCTTGATTAGCAATGCTTTTTCTGAGTGGTATATTTACTCTCAGGAGCACTTTATCATTTATCGTACTTATGTTCATTTCACTCTTATCCCAATCATACCAGCTTTCATATAAAATAAAAATAATAGTAATTAAAAAAAAGATTAAAACCTCTTTAGTACACCTTTAATATCACCTTTTATGCATGCACACATTTCAGAGACAAACATGTTCTGTAGCTTCTTTATGTCTGGCTCTTTAATTTTCTTCATCAGAGTTATCTGAATGTAAATTCTAGGTAATGCTGTGAGAAACTATAAAGCTATATAAAAATCTGCATATCACTAGAGAGCCAAGAGGAACAATGGAAACTCAGGCCAACCATCTGGTCCAACACAATGCTCTGTTTCAAAAGGTATCTCTTAGAGAATCCTGCTACTGAAGTATAACATGATTTTGGGTCACAGTCATTCTGACAACCCTGTTGCAGAGGTTGCCTATGTACAGTTGGGTCAGATCTCCAGAATGTAATCTAACTCAGACAGACATCTTCTTTTAATCTTTTGTCTTACAGGAACAATTGACACCATCTGTTTTCATAACAAAGTGCTTTAGTAGGCCTTCCATGGGTGGAACTAAATTTGTTCTGTGTTACAAGACACAGGAATCACAAAGCTACTTAAGCATCACAGAAGACAACTGAGGAGAGGTACGTATTCATACAAATGAGTATTTTAGAGGCTAGGCTGAAAAAAGTAATAATATTAATATCTCAGAAATTCCCCTAAAAAAAAGAAAACACTTTTAATATTTAGAGGAAGATCCTGTTTCATTCTCCTCAGTTTGTAAGAGTAAATTTTAATTTAGAAACTTCCCATTGAGTAAATTCTCAGGTTTACTTATTTTTTCAAATCCAGACTTTCAAGGGTTTTCTTTTCTCGTTCTCCAGGCTGGCAGGTTGTTAGAATGGTATAATAATGAATTGCTTTTCATTTATATCTATCTAATTATGTAAGTCATAAGGTATATTTTAGATTTCTGACTTACTACAACTAGTTTCAACACAAACTGTGTATCTTACTATCTAAAATAATGTTTTGAATTAGTATTTTTCATATATGTAAAAAACAGAACAAGTGCTCAGCAAATGGAAGATGGGAGATGGGTACAAAAATAGTTGTTTCAGGTCTGTGAAACATACAGGGTAAAAGGAACCAAAGATATGCGAAAATTTCTCATGGAAGGGCAAGGGATTCTCCTTGTGCTTAGGAGAATCAACACAGCCCACAAAACAGGAGTTCTGTGGTCGTAGTAACCACTACAATGTTCTGGCAACCATTGCCAAAATGGTGCTTCAGAGTGAACTTCGCTAAAGCATTTACCGTTTTCTGGTTGTTTCCAGCTGTTTCAAAAGCTGTTGAAGAACTTCATCAGAAAAAGATTTTTAAAAGCAGCTAAGACAAGAGTCACAGATTTTACTCTTCAAAGGACTGCTGGTATACAAAAGGAGAGCAAATAGGTTATTAAGCCTGTTTCATGGACCCCAAAATTATGTTCCATATCGTCAAAGGGCAGAAATTATCACAATTCCACGCAAAATCCGTCACAGTGTGTACACTAGTTATACCACTTCAAGTCAGTGGAAAATCATAACTAATATCTCTACTAAGATATGATCTGCACTATGGAAGAAATTGTTTTCATTCTACTTCATCGTCCTCTTTGTCTTTCCTTTAGACATTGTCATATCCTCTCCAATCAACTGTTCTCCAAAGTTTGCTTGGCTCGTTTATTTTCCAGTCTCCTAATCTTCCTTCCCGCCCCGAGGTCTACCTTAGGGTACGCTATAGTGACTAAAAGATAGGAGGAAATGCCCTAAAGACCCCACTAATGCTGCCAAGTTCACCTTCAGAACAGGTAGCCCCTGTGGTTTCTTAAACTCAGAGGTTAAGATTGAGGCATGTATCTGAGGAAGGCTGAGTGGCAGCTGAGCGAACCAGATGGCACAGCACTGGGCATGAATATGCAAGCGGAAAGTCACCCCCACAGCACTTTGCAAATGCTTTCTCTGGGTTCTCCAGCCTCCTACTGAACAGAAAGCACCAAAATGTGGATCTTGAGCCATGCAGAGAAGTTACTCAGAAATAAAAACATCTATAAAAATCCACATCAGCTGAAAGTTGGGGTGTTTAGAACAGGCTCAGACTTTCAAATGCAGAATTATATACGTATATCTCAATAATCTAATATCTTGTATACTGTTATTTATCTAACAAATTATTAAGTGCTTTTACATAAGGTTATTCATAGTTTTATACAGGCACAAGATTATTTTGCCACGCAAAACATGGTACCTTAGTAATTATGCTTTTTAATATTTCCATGTATAATCCAGACACTATGTGGCATTATAAAAGAAAATAATGCAACAAGATCACATATATATTTAAAAACTTCTACCTGGTTGGAAAAAAGGAAAACAAACTAACAACCAATAAAAGAATGGATATTTCTGCTCTCAGAAATATTTACCGTAATAAAATTTAAGTCACTGCAGACAAAAAAAAAGAAATCAACTTATATTTAAAAAATAAATATTTTTATATATTTCTAATAGCAAGAAAGAAACCCTCTGACCTCTGATCATTTCAATCTCTTAAATTCTGGGACAAAAATAAAATAGTTCAAGAAGTTACATGATAATGGTTTGGTCAATAAAATAAAGGACTACAGCTTATACTAAAATGAATATTAAAAGTGAACCTACTATGCAAAATTCAGTGTATCTGTGCTTGATCACTCCATGTTCACAACCACTGCTCTGCATTATTTAGATCTATAATTTTGTTCTGTCTATTATGATAAAAGAAAATAATCCTCATCTGGCTCCAGACTTATAACACATCCTTGCAACAAAAAGCAAGTAAGTGATCGAGGCTTAAAGGTTGACTGAGATCAGTGGGAACCAAACACTTAAAACATCTGAAAATATGGGCCAGAGGGATGTAGTCCATGAGTGCTCATGGGAATTTTCAAAATCAGCCCAGTAGCTTAACTACCATTGGTGTTCCTAAATTTGAACATTTTAAATTGTAGCTCTAACTAATTAGCCTCCATAATAAAATAGCAGCACAGGAAGGAACTAACCCCAAATGTCCAAAAGACTACATACAAAAGCCTGCACCCTACCTTATTCCAAAACGAGGATGAAACTTGGCTCTTCCCTGGTCTGCCTCTCATATTTACTAATGACTTGAATGAAAAAATGATGAAAGTAGTTAAATTTGACAATGGTTCTATTTAAAACGACTGTTAGTTGTGGGAAATTTCAGTTCTGACTTCGAATAGAAAGTAAAGAGAAGATGAAGCATGGCAAGCTTACGGTTGCTGGCCAAAACAAATCTGGGCTCACACACTGATGGTCCATGAATGAGGGCCCTGGACAAAGGATGTTGTTGAAACCTCTGAGGAAGATGCTGGGGAATTGATCTGAATGCCATAATGAGTATATATGGCCAGTTTATGCCCCTCAGCAGTTAAAAACAAAAGAAAGAACAATCAGGAATCTTTAATGCTAATATGAGATTATGACTTATATTCAGTCTTGGTTTTGTCAGAGAGTAGGAAGAAGAATAGAACAGAACAAAGCAAGGTAGCTGAACATAAAATGAATCCTTCCTTTAAACATTGTTTCTCTTGTCCTCAGTTATTTCTTGCTCAAAATTATTTTTGCAATAATTCTGGCAAGTCTTGATCTCTAGATAAGTCACAATGAGTATGTTATGCGCACTGAAAATGATATGTCAGAGAACTCAAAGACCAGACCTTTGCTGAAAATGTTCATGTCACCAAATTTAAATGTGCTGTTCAAGAATGTTTTCTATTATAGACCTATGTTTGGTTGTTTCCATGAAATTTATGGTCAATAAATGAAGAGAATCACAGGAATATATATTGAATGTTAGCACAGACAGAGTGAAGTTTAACTTGGAATGTAAAAGTGATCAAAATGAATCAGATATACTGTTTTGCAGTCATACTCAGCTGTAGAAAATTACTAGCTCAGGAATCAAGTGTTATGGCTGTTTTTAAAGCAATGTTTGATGATTTTATAGTTGCTAATAGTGCACTCAGGGCTTTTTGTAAATTTTCTTCACTATATTTGTATGGTTTTAGTTTTACACTAAGCTCATGTGGACCTAATAGAGTTGGTAAGAATTTTGCAGGCTGAACTGTGCAGATGAGGTCATTTGCTCATGATGTTTCAAATTTTGCAGGAATGGATGATCTTATGAGATGATTCCATTACAGAGGTCAAAAGTCTCATTAGAACAACAAAGGAAATACCTTTCTTTTTTTGTCCTTAAAATACGACAGAAAAGGTATGCAATAGTGTGAAAGAAGCCAAGGAAGGGAAAAGATAAGAAGAGGAACTTGTCTTCCTTTTTATTTCTATCCCCACATCTTATACCTACTATGTAACACTGCTGCAAATTCTCAAGGGAAAGGCTTAATAATTTAGGCTTAATCTTATAAATTGATTTGAAATTCATGTCATATTAAAAAAATACACAAGAAGTCTTAAGGGAGGGAGCACAGGTTACAGCTCATGGGAAGGAGGTTCCATGGGTACATTGTGCTTTTCAGAGAATGACACTAAGCTTGCTTTGATTTTGTGGATGAGTTCAAAACTGAATACAATCAGCTCCCAGACCTGAGGTTTCCAGTACTATCTACAGAGGGGAAAAGAAAACATTTTTTGTCCAGGTTAATAAATTAATCAATATATGCATTATATTGAAAAGAGGGGGAAGGAATTCTATTTTCTTCTAAATGATCCAAGTGTTGGCCAGTGTTACAGCTGGAGGCCAAATTAGACTGAAGATGGTTCCATTATACTCACTGATGTATTCTTATCTTGGAATGACAGCAATTATTCTATGTATTTTAACTGTATTCTTCTATTATGGCAATAAATGGTTATTTAAATGCCATCAGTTTCAAATTACTCCACAGGAAAATACAGCCGGGAAAAGTATCAAAGAACTTTTAAATAAATCTCATCTTCCCACCTGCCATATGAACCAACTTCTATGCCAGGTGGCAGATGTTCATGATGGTGCTTAAAATAAGTAAAAATTAAATGGATCTCAAAATTTAATTGTTTTTTTAGTGAAAAGGGCTCTCAATTAAAGGGAATTTTATTTTATTTTGTTGGTTAGAGATCCTATCAGAAATGACCTGAAAACCTCTTTAACATAAAAGAGATGAAAAAGAGATTAGAATCAGAAGCATTAAAAGAGAATCTTCTTTACTCAATGCTAATTTAATACAGAATATCTCATCATTGGGCTATCATGACAGAGAACTCTTCATCCCTGCAATATAACACTTAGACAATACGTGTGGAATTTTCCTGATGTGTGACATTTTACATAGGATAGATCAGATACATTTTTCTCAGATTTTCTTTAATAACTATATTAGCAGTAGAACACCATATACAAAAATGCCTTTGGAAAACTGAGAATGTATCTGATTAACAATTTTACAAGTGATCTTATAGTTTATAAAATACTTAAGTCCTCTTCTAATTAGTATAATTTCTTACCTGAAGAACGGTAATTTCCACAAGGCACTTTTCACTGAACATTTTTCTTGCTGATGTTTCCTATATAAAAATAACCTATGCCCTCTTTTTAGGGCATCATAGAGTTGTAAACATGTTGCTATACTTGAAAGTGACCATTCACGTTAAGCCTTTTATGAATCAATGCCATATCATACATCATTCTGTGTCTGCTCTGTGTCAGAAGCTGGTATAGAAATTACATGTAAGTTGCACATACTTTTGTTCCACATGATTTCTCCAGGATAACAACACTGCCTCAGCTGAAGGAATGACAAGGGATTTATGTGTTCTTTGATTAATTTTCTGCGTGAGTTTCATAAAGTAGATGTAAGTCTGAGTAAGGTCTTTACATAACCATACCAACTGGATTGCTGAATGAGAGAGGAATTCCAAGAGCTGGATCATGGTACACCCTTTTCCACAGGGTAGGAAAACACCTCCATGATCATCAAGTCCAACCTTCAAATGGAGAACACCACACCCACTAAATCATATCATAAATGCATTACTTTGAATCCTTGAGAAACCAAGATCTAGGGAAACAACAGCTTACCATCTCAGCGAGAATATGGTAGAAAACCCTGGAGAAAATAAATCCCTGAGAAGCCAGCAAAAATATTATGAAGTACTTTTATACCTGTAGGACAGATCAAATTATTTGGTTTTGTTGTTATAGCTGCAAAGAACTGGTTGAACTTTCCTACACTAAAAACCAGCTGATATAAAAATTCAAGAGCATATTTCTAGGAAAGGGCTGTGTATACTCTTCACTGTGGGATGCCTGCAGCCTTCAGGATGCCTGGTCTCACTGATCTGAAGTGTATGTCCTAGACTATAAAAGCTGACCTACTGCTAAAGTTTAAGGAATGAGCCTTTATTGCAAACATAGTTGTGACAGGTCTGCATAGATATAGGTCAGGCATTTTGATTGTGGAGTGTTTACAAGACCACAAATTCTGTAGTACTGAGGTGCTGAAATTACAGTTTGTGTTCTGCAAGGGTTATTCAAGTCAAGGAGTGTGTAATGGTTGGTAATCCAGCGCTGCTGCTCTCAATGCTGCTATGTAATGTCACGGCCGGAGCTGATGGCATTACCCCTCTTCAGAGGCATGAGAATCCTTTCACTAAGACAGAGAGCACTTTTGCCCTGAAAAGTAATTATACTTAACTGCAGTGGTTTTCACCAGTGTCTCAACTAGGCCCAGTCTACTGCTAGTGGGTTTCATTTCCTAAGGAATGAGTTGCCAGTAGAATTGTCTGGGATAGTATGAAATCAGCAGTACCTCAAGTAGTAAAGCTATGTAAATATAAATAATTTCTCAACATAAAATGGATCTTCTACTATCATTTTGAAGGATACAAAGATAGCACTTTTCCAAATTCAAGTTTACTCCACTAAAACTACTGAATTAGCACAATACCATGGCCAAATAAGTCAAGGAGTATTGATTCACTGCTCATTTAAAACTTAGTATGGAGGGGAGACAGACTGTACTGTAGAAAGAGCTTCAAGGTACTACAGTGAAGATTTTGAAAAGAGTTAAAGTCATGACAAACTAACTAAGACAGTAGATACAGTAAAAGCAGAGATAAAGCACAAGGGAATACATGAAAGACTTAGTCAAAGATATTTCTGTGTTTCCAGCCATGCCATACTTCAAATGGACCAGTTTCTGTACTCTCCTTCCAAAGTTTTGGGTCACAGGAGAAAAACATTTTGCATGATCCAGACAAGTCTATATCCACCTCACTAACCCCTTCTGTGTTGCTTCTACTGTCTACTTTATGTAAGAACAATCAGCCTTTCTCTGGTCAGTGTTCAAATCTCTTCAGCAATGCCAGAGAGGTGCTGAAAACTTGGAGGTGGAGAGGGTGTATAGGAGGCTGATCACTAAACTCCACTTGGAAGTTCCAAATAGATATAAATTACAAACTCACTAAGTGTCTGTGCACTTGCTTGAGACATGACCTTTTGACTGAAATCCACTGATAGTGAACATATGTCACAGTAGAAAACTTTGGTGCCCAAGTTATTTCAGAGCATCACAGTTAACAAATTGTAATTCCAGTTCCACAGTTCCTCTGCACATAATAAAGCAGATCTGTCACAGAAAAACATAATCTTTCTTTCCCATAAAAAGACTCATAGTTAAAGCATATAGGATTATCATTATGCAAGCTCATTAGGCATACACAAGCTATACTTTTCCCCGTACAACCGAAATTCATTGATAAAACAATGAAGTGAACTAACACCCCTCCTAAATAAAGTTTCACCAGTAGCACTGTATGTTAATGGAGCTATTTCATTGTTAA
Source organism: Dendrocincla tyrannina (assembly GCA_035047865.1). NCBI lineage: Eukaryota > Metazoa > Chordata > Aves > Passeriformes > Dendrocolaptidae > Dendrocincla > Dendrocincla tyrannina. The sequence goes on along the minus strand of JAWWMP010000041.1, from coordinate 69,844,489 downwards.
TGTGACTGACTGCTTATTGATTCTTGCAGTAATCCAGCAAGGGCTTCAGAGTACAATTTAGTTTGGAGAGCTACGGGTCCAACATCTATGCTCAATTACAACTTTCAGAAGGGTAGATCAATAAAATTTAAATTGCTTATGGTAATCACAACTTCAAATCATTGCGATCAGCATAAGCAATCTGCTGACCTCAGCCAAGCTCCTAAATTGAAACTTGTAATGAGTGGTCATTTAGTTTGGGTCCATTCATATTATTTTGGAGGCAGGTGATGAACAATTAAAGATCAGTCAGCACCTTCCCTACCCAGCAATCCCGTCTGAATTCCCAAAGTACTAATATGTAGTAACCCTAGGGTATAGGCCTTTGCACTTCTTTAATGGGTATTCTGTATGAATAAGCAATTATATTTTCTATTAAACAATTTCAGTGTAATTGAATTAGCAGTTATAATATTGCTCGGGCAAGCAGAAGCTTTCCTAGGGAAAAATTAAGTGATATTGGGTAATTCAAATTAATTTATAAGCCTGAAAAATGTAACCATTAAACAGAATTGTTCACCCTCCCAAAAAAATGACAATTAATGAGCATATTGTTTCAATGCATAAGTTTCCTACCAATTTGCTTTTTGGTCATAATAGCTTTTTCCCAGTTCATTATAAAAACCTGTCTATTATAATGAAAATTTCATAGGCTGTTTTCTTTGACAAAGCAGGTTGCAAGTTTAAACAAAGATAGCCTGCAGATTACTTTCACGATAAGAAGTCACCTTAGAATTACATTTTAATAAATCATTGACAATAAATCTTCTATATTACAGCACCAGGGTTTAGAGAAGGAGGAAAAAAGGCAAATACAGAAAAAACGATCAATGAAAATCCCCTTCTGCCAATATGAGAATAGATTGATCAAGTCTAATGTAAAGTTTGCTACACACAAAAATAAAAGCTCAAAAAGCTTTAAAAAGATGCAAAGCAAACAGCAATAAAGTCTGTAAATGGATTTAATTAACATATTAATTTATTAATACTCACCTAACAGCTTTTTACAAATGGTCTGTATTCAGGGTAGAAGTTACTGAATATTTAAATAAGCTAACAGACTCTGGTTTGGGAATATTTTCATTAACAAAATGCCAAACACACATGATTCTGGTTCATGAGATTACATATTATTCACAGGCATTTTAAAAAAAAAACTGATGAGCATTGCTATTTGAGATTCACAAAACCTTACACGGGTTTGAGCACAAACACTACTTTGCCTGAAGACTATTTAAACTGGTTTAGTCATCCAGACAGAAAGGAATAACAATTCCTGTACTTTTACTTGGAACAAGAGGTCTTAAGGCCAGGAGCATCTATGCTACATGAAGTATCTCTTACCATACTAACCAACAGCACAGAATACACCTTTGTTACACCAGGTTTTGCGCAGCTGTGCAGACAAAACTTTCAGTGGCTCATATTTTGGCAGGAGCGTTGAGAGGAAATCTGAAATAAACTACCCAGACAAAAGATTTCTGAATGTGTTATGCAACACATGGATGGGTTTCTGGGACAAACCTACCAAAAAATTCTTCTGATCACAATAAAGTGATAACGTCCCTGACTAGCTTTCACAGCGACGATACAATGGAAGTAAAAGGCAAAAACTAGATGTGGTAAATTTGGAATTCTTGATTAAGCAGAATCCAAAATAAAACCCATGCCTCTGCCTTTGAGTCTCAGGGTTACTTAGACTGGAAAGGGCTTCTCCCCTCCCGTCTGGCCTGTCATTTTATGTGTAATGTAATGTTTCTTAAGAATATCAATCTTCAAAAGTATACCGATGTTTTATAGCTGCTCCTGCTTTGCAATACAAATGATATAATTACTTGTTTCTCGCTGGAGGGGGTCCAGTTCTTTTAGTTCATTTTTTAAATGCAAATCTTATTAAGCATTTTATCCTAAAATGTTTACTGCAAAGAGGGCAGTATGATCTCAGACGAAGATGGACAACACATCCCCAGAAATAAATACTAGGCAAGGAATGAAACCTGAATTAAAGCAGCATACCAAAAACCGAATTGATCACTTACTGAAATATGTTAACAGGATGTAATGGGCAACTACTAAAATCAGATGTACAGTAATATTCCATGAATCACGGCTAGCTAGACCACAACGAACAAAGACATAATAAAGAGCTCTGTTCACCAAAAATCTCAAATTTCATAATAGCTCTGAAATGTTCTGTTTATACAGTATAACAAATTCCTCACCACCTACAGCTTCACATTTGTTACCATGGGCAGACTCCAAACTTTCTTACAGTGGTGAGCAAAGCATTGACTCATTCCTGTAACTGCTCACTAGTTTGGGCTTCCTGTATGACACCCTATTCTTGAGCTGGAGACCACAACCACTCAGAAATTCCTGGCAACATCTGTGCTTGAAATTAGATTCTCTTGACCCAAAAAGCACCAGCCCCTACCATTTAACTTAAAGCAGATGCGGCATGAGTTGTGCCCTGTGAGACATGACAAATGACTGAACAGTTCTGCTTCCATCCATTAGAGGTCAGTGGTACTTGTAAGCCAGCCAACTCATTACAGAACAGCAGAAAAGGGATTAATTAGTGTCCTAGCTTAGCTTCGATTATGGAACAATCCATATTCAAATTGTCTGTTGAATATGGTGGCCACTACACGAGAATTCTGGAAAATTTAAAGAATATGATGGCATTGCATTTAGGGGGAAAAAAATCAGTTCAACACTGCAGTGTAGGGAATGACATTCATCCTGTGTCCCTCACATGCTTTCAGGTCAGGAAGATGTCCACATCCTCTATAGCTCCTCTGCTGGGAGAAGTACATTCATCCCTTTGTGGAATAGGACTGGGACAGTGTTGCCTTGTTTGTTCCAGCATGTGAAGCAATCCTGGAAATCCTGAAAGGAAAAGGTCTGTTCTCCCCTCCTTCTCCTAACATGGGGAAGAGAACAGTGACAAACAAGAGAGATATGAGTGTGTAGCAGAACATTCATGTATAGACAGGTCTGTCCAAAATAATCCTAAAAGGCAGAATTTCCAGCCTATATAATTAGCTCATAAATTAGTCTATAATTACCTGGGGCTCATTGTCACCACACTAACAGATTCCTAACCTGTAAATTTTCTTTGATTTTTTAAGTCCTTCAGAAACCACAGCTGTCTTTTTCTTCCAGTAATTAGTAGATTTAAATATTTGAAGTCAAGATATGTAGCAAAGTCATAAATAACACGCATCCTTTCCCTAGGTAGATCTTCAAGACATTTTAAAGCATAAAAGCAATATGACATTTTTAAAGTTTGTGAATTTCTTGAAAGAAAGCTGCAAAATTGGCCTGACAAATCCTTAAGCCATTTATTCAAAGTGAAAATGTAACATTTCTATTTGAAAAAGAATAGCAGAAAATATCAATTCCCTATGTGAGCAGAGCAGAAAAACCAGTGGAATATTCAAAGCTAGGTTCTGATACAAGTTGTGCAGCTATGTATCTGGGGTAGATTTTAATAGTTATTTTTCAGATTTTCTGTAAAGAAAATTCTGATGAGAGCTTTAGGCTTCCTACCAACATTGTATTTAAAAGGATCATTTTTCATGAAGATTTTATTTGCTTACCTCATTGTACTTCTTCACTTGTCAAGAATCCTGAAGTAACAGAATTTTTAAAGCAATTACCTACGAGTCGAAAGTCTTAGGTCATAACTAAAAACAGTGTACCTAAACCAGGTCTTAATCAGCCAAGGACAGTAACATTACAATAGTGCAACGACATAATTTATTGCCTTTAGGGAATATCTAACAGCAAAGGATACAACTGGCACTGTTGCAAAAATAAATATGCAATAGGATTGGCCATTTGCTAGAAACTCTCATGGTTTTAATTAGGATTCAGAAGAAGGGGAGCCTATTGACACCGTATTCTGTTGCCCTATACAAGTGGAAGTACATGAAGGGACAGAATTTGGGCTCCTGTAGAGCTTAACCCCAAATTATGTTATTACTGGGAGCATGAATGAGCTGACCCACAATAGTTGTGAATTTGCATGTTCTTGACCTGTGCAAAACTCAGAGAATTATTATTTATCTTAAAATTGCCTCTCTGAAACTTGAACATTGACACACTATTTTACATTTTCTTATTGGACAAATTTGATCCAAACTAGAATGATCAGGCTCAGCTGATTTAAAAGTAACCCTTTTAAAAATGCAAAACCTGGCATAGCCTTAAAGTTCTTCTTATTACAAAGTTCTTTATTTCAGAAAAAACTTATCAATTATACAGGAGATGGAGAACAAAGAACAACCGATTGCCAGGAACTCTTCTAAACATACTTTATCACAGGACTGAGTGGTACCTGATAAATGCCCTGCATGATGCAGCCTACTACTAGGACATTGTGGTACTTTGTGTTGTACCTTAAGACATCTTGGAGTCATCTCCATAATTAACAAAAAATTACAAGGGAGGATCATGTGTTCTTAGTTACAGACAATAAGAGGGCTGGAAAACTGGAGCAAAAACTATCTTATCCTGTGACCATTTTTTTGTTGTTGTTTTTTGCCCTTGAAGGAAGTATGATATCGAAAATGTCATGGATCTTTGGTCATGAGAGTTTTCTGTGGACAGGGGCTGGATTTCAGCCACAAGACACTGCATCTGATAGCCCATTCCCTTGTATCTGCTCTGTTAAAAACTACCCTATGGATAAATCATGATCCTAAGAGTTAGTTGAAAGCAACCTCAAACCTTTCACCCTTTTTGTACTCACAAAGCAATCCAAACCCAGCACATTAAGAGAGACATCAAAGAGTCCCCACTGTTTTTTGTAGGTGCAACTTCTGAGTCTCTCACTTCATACTTTAGAGATAAGCCATGCAAAGACTTCACCCTGGCCTTTTGCCCCAAATAGAGTTTTTGCTGAAATGTGTGTTGCAGTAGAAAGATAAATAGTCAGACTTACAGAAATCAATACAGCAAAATTCAATAAATAACAACAAACATCTACTGGACAAGACCTAAACTTTTAGTATGAAAGAAATTGTTTTACTTTCCTATGCTTGTACAATACAGACACTTCTTTTGTACATTTGTGTTCATAAAGAATATTACATTGGATTTCAAAGACTCGGGTAAAATGCATTCCATTGCCATCACTGTTTAAGAGATCTTTGAAACCAGAACCAGCAACTCAAATGATATTAAACTCCATCACACATATAAATTTAGATCTCAAATTCACTTTAAACTATGGATATAAGCTACAAAATACAGATCCAGATCTCATTAGCCTGAAGGTCTGCAGCTATCTGAATCTGACATTTTGACTTGGAGCCATTTCTACTAAGAGTCAGAAAAAATTTTCTCATTTTCCATTTAGTCATTCCCAGCATGTTTTGCTTATGATTTTTTTCACTCTGTCCCTGCACTAAGAAGCCATTGAACCATCTGTAGTATTCAGATAATAATTTTCTTAGCTCTAACTATATAATTCCACTAATGAGAGCTACTGGAGAGTCTGCTATCATCCATTTCCAAAGACATTATTATAGTTTGATATTTTGCATATGCAGGCATCAATTCACCTTATAGATGTGGCTAAATGTATAAGAAACCATTTCGTGAAGAAACACTGTATTGGAGTAATGCATATAAATACCAAATGGCATAACTACTGAGAAATACCATTTTAGAGAGTCTGAAACTGTTTAACAGAAAGACAGGATTCAGACAGCAGTTTTGGATATAAGAAAATAATTTTAAAATAGTCTGGAAAAGTTAAAAAAAAGACCTTTTGGTTTAAAGTTTTTCAACCTATTGTATCCAAGTTATATTTTCACTTTAAAATCCACCAACTTTTATTAGTTATTATAATAACTGAAGGAGTTAAATTCCATTTTAAAAAGAAATTACAGGTTACATGTCTTTTTATTTTTTTTTTTTTATAGTAGGAAAGCCCAATTAAAATTCCCTTTGGTAATTAACCAACACTTGTTTCTATTTCTCAACTGACATTGTGAACCAAAAGACCACCTTTAAATCACAACCATCCAAAATGGCAGCATTTCTAATCACAGCAATAGATCAGACTCTCCAAAGGGCCAGACCTCACACTTATTTTATGGACGTCTCTAAGAACTTAATATGATCTCAGGCCACAAGATCAAGACAATTATTCAGCTAGTAGCTGGACAATCTTCTGAGGTAGTCTTCACACCGGCTTTTTCAGGAATTGCACAGTACTCCCTCTGCAGAAAGAAGGCAATGCAAGAATCTGCTTTGCAGCCTTCCCAAAAAGGGTCCTTGTGCCAGCACTCTAAACTGAGTTCATGCACACCTTCTCAAGTAAAAATTACATGCTACGCATAAGAGATTCCTGATAACTCTTCATAATATGACCTGTCTGTGCCCTCTGTGAGCATGCAGCCTCTGCCATCAGCCTCTGCTGACACAATAGCCTCTCCATTCATGTCTGAAGTCCTCCAGCACAGAAGTGCCTTCTTAAATGGAGAGAGCATTTTGAAAATGCATTCTTCAGTTTGATGATGAAAAATGAATATAAGAATAAAAAAATTTCTGTTCCTTCCTTGTATACAAGACTCTCCTCACAAAAATCAATCTGTGCCATTTTGGAAGAGTGTCACTAATGAAATTACCATAATCAAGAACTGTAAAGGGATTGATTACTAAACACTAAGGTAATAACAGTCTTGAACAAGATTCTGATGCTACTGAAGACTTACAGAATCTAGCCAGGATTTCACTCTCTATCATCAAAAAAAACCCCTGAAAAGCTAAATTTCTCTAACTAAAAGCAGGTGATAAATCCAAGATCACAGTTCTACAAGGCACTGGCCTCCAATAACATAACAAAAATGCTGTGCCCTCTGGACCCAAAATGAACTTGTCTTGCCAGTTAAAACATATTCAAAAAATCATTCCAGTATACTTCCTGCAAGATTATCTATCCTTTACCCTACAACCAGCATAAAGCACTAACCTGGTAGCTCTCACTATTTCATCAGAAATAGCACTAATCATAGTTTTGTGATGGATCCAGACCAACTCTTTAAAGATAGAGAATTCAAAGCTGTGCACAGCCAGTATGGATGAAACTGGAACTATTACCTCATTGCCTTCACTGAGATTATGTGTGATGTTAAATTAAAACACAAAAATCTTATATGGATGATGTGCAAACCACTCTGTATTGGGTTTGTATGGCAAAGTTTTGGTAGGGGGGGGATACAGCAATGGCTTCTGTCAGAAGCTGCCCGAAGTTTCTTCCCCCATGCCCAACAGAGCCAACGCCAGCCGACTTCAAGCTGGACCCACTGCTGGCCAAGGCTGAGCCCATCAGCGACAGTGACAGCACCTCTGGGATAACAGATTTAAGAAGAGCGAAAAAAATGGCACAACAGCAACTGTACCTGGAGCCAGGAGTGAGAATATATGAGAGCAACAACTCTGCAGACACCCAGGTCAGTGAGGAAGGAGAGGGCAGGAGATGCTCCAGGCACTGGAGCAGAGATTTCCCCGCAGCCCCTGGAGAAGACCATGGTGAGGCAGCTGCATCCCTGCAGCCCCTGGAGGACTCTGCTGGAACAGGCTGTGACCCTATGGGAAGCCTTTGCTGGACTAGGCTTCTGGCCCGACAGAGAGAGGAGCCCACGCTAGAGCAGGTTTTCTGGCAGGACTTGTGACCCTGTGGGAAACCCACAATGGAGCAGTCTACTTCTGAAGGACTGCACCCATGGAAGGGACCCATGTTGGAGCAGTTCATGAACAACTGCAGGCTATGGGAAGGACTCACCCTGGAGGAGTTTTTGGAGGACTATCTCCTATGGCAGGGACCCCACACTGGAGCAGGGAAAGCGTATGAGGAGTCATCCCTCTGAGGAGCAAGGAACAGTAGAGACATGTGATGAACTGAACACAGCCCCCATTCCCTGCCCCCTGTCCAGCTGTGGTGGAGGAGATAGAGAAATTGGGAGTAGTTAAGTTCAGGAAGAAGGGTGGATTGGAGGGAAAGTGCTTTTTAAGATTTGGTTTTCTTTCTCATACCACTTTAATTTAATTGGTAATAAATTGAGCTAATTTTCCCTAGTTGACTCCATTTTGTCCATGACAGTAACTAGTAACTGATCTCTCCCTGCCCTTATCTGGACCCAATAAGCATTTCATTATATTTTCTCTCCCCTGCCCATCTGAAGAGGTCAGTGACAGAGCAGCTTTGGTGGGCACCTGATGTCCAGCCAGGATCAGACCACCACAGTCCTTTTTGGTGCTCCAAGACTCACTGACCTTTTAATAGTCCCATATGGCCAGTGAAAGAGTCTGACAGAGGGTGGAGGTTGACAATAGACCATCATGGCCTTAACAAGGTGATGCCACCACTGAGTGTTGTTGTACCATGCATGTTAGAGCTCCAATATGAGTGGCAGACAAGTGCGATGCTACAGCTGACCTTGCCAATGCATTTTTATTTTTTTAAATTCCTTTGGCAGCAGAGTGCAGGACAGTTTGCTGTCATCCAATCCAATACACTTGGATTTGACTGTCCCAGATGGGGAAGCCCTACCATTTGTCATGGACCAATTCAAGCTGTACTAGGAAAGGATCAAGCCCCTGAACATCTACAATACATCAACGACATAATTGTGTGGGTAACAAGTCAGAAGAAGTGTTTGAGAAGAGAAAATGAGTACTTCAGATTCTTCTGAAGACTAGTTTGGCCATAAAATAAGCAAGGTCAAGGGACCTGCACAGGACATTAAATTCTTGGGAATAAAACAGCAGGGTGAACACCACCATGCACCTCTGGGTGTGGTCAACAAGACCGCAACTGTGTCTCCACCAGTTAACAAGGGAAACACAAGCTTTCCTAGGCCTTCTGGCGTTCTGTAACTTCATCCATAAAAGAATATGAATCAATGATTCTTCTAAACAGTTCAGTCATGCAACTCCGTGTGTGGGTACTTAATTTTCACATGCATCCCCTAGATTCACCTGTCAGGTGCCTGAAAGCTCAAATTGTACTCTGTCAGTAAATGTGCATGTAATTATAGATGCAATGCTTTTGTCCAGCACACTTAAAAACTTCACAGATTCGACCTGTTTTGCTGTTACTGGAAATTTCAGAGGTCCAAAATATCTAATTCAACATTCCTTTCCTTTCACATATTTTCATTTTGTGAATCCACAATGATTACCCCAGCTGAGACCACTCAGCCCCACATCTCACAGCCATACAGTAAAAGCTGCACCCCAGTTACCCTGATTTAAAGCCAATCCACATACAATATATGAAGTAGCAGGACTGGATTAGACAAAGCAAATAAAATGGAGTATGTAATTAAGAGAAGCATGTATTAAATGAGACCCTACAGGTATTTTCCATCTCCAACAGCTAAGAGTCAGTCCCTTTTTTCCTCCAATAAGATCTGAGGCAATAAAAAGCCTCCAAAGACCTCACTCTTTCAGTAATGTCCAAAATGGTCTTTGTTTGCGTAGAAACAACGTAGAAAGATATAAAAATAGGCTTAAATTAGCATATTGCCAAATTGGTCTACTGTAACAAGTGCTTTGAAGTCTGGCATGCTGACTGATTCCCCACAGGAAGTTGAGTACTCTGAAAACAATTAAGAACAAAAAAGGGGCGGGGGGGAGGAGAGAAGGAGCAAGCAAGTACAGTAGTTAAATTAAGCAAAGTGAGCCTTGGAATAGTCAAGGGACTAAATAAGCCTTCGAATCACTTAATAACAGCTCTTCTTTAGCACTGGAGATAGAAAACACCAACTGGATTTTTAGAAGCTGAGACATTAAGGCTTGAAAAAGCAGAATGACAGAAGTTTAAATTAAATAAATGAAAATTACTTCAGAATATAATAGAAGGTAATAAGGCACCAAAACTGCCAGTAGTTATAGTAGATAATCCTGTATTCTAAAATTGATCCTAATGTAAAAGCATTGTGCAATTTAAAAGTAATGAACATAATAATCCCTGCCATTTTACATAATAAATAAATCTTAACTATGTTTCCCATTTGTATAAAGCCTTGTGAAATGATGGGTTTGGTTGTTAAAAAAAATCCAAATGTTTGTTTCACAAGGATATTACAGTGATGCAGTGGAATATATTTTGAGGGGAAGGTTAAAATATATTTTATAGGCAGTACTGAGTAAACATATCTGAAAAACCCCACATGCCACACAAAGAGAGACTTTTCAGATTTTACAATAAACATTTTACACTGTGGGATATCTTCTCTACAGCATTTTGTTTATACCAAAACGCATAATCACATACTGAAAAACAGTTACTATTATCATTAATGTTATGGTAGCATGCAGGGGAACTACTGTATAAATAGCAATAGTATCTGTCCCAAAGATCCTGTGATACAGTTAACCAAAACAGAGATAAAGGTTTCACCATGTGTACTTTACCAAATAGGAATGAGGTGCAAAGATTAAGGGCTTGCTTCAATTAAGTTGGTAATCTCTCCAAATAATTGATGTTTTCCAGATGAGGTCCCAAATTACTGGTCTAAGGGAACAGAAGGCTGTGGTTCAACTGGGACCTGAACCTACATCCTTGTCTTCCCTATACATGGCTTAGAAAAACTTACCAGAAGTCCATTCCTTTGGACACTCTCTCAACAGGCCACCCCTACAGGAGCTCCTCTATCTCTATGGTGTGGCACCCAAGAGGGAATTACAAAGAACGTAGCTCTCTTACAGTAGTACATTTCAAAAGTACAAGACAGGGCCTTCAGCTTCAAAAAATTCACTGGCTTTTCTCCCTACCACCGTCTGCCCCCTCCTTTATACACACAAAGCGGTGCCTCTATATTTTCATCATCTCCACTACAAGCGCTAGGACAAGGTTATAGTGTCTTTCAACAGCTTTGCTAACTAACTTTTGATAGCAAGACTTCAGAAACTAATCTTTCTGGTTGCCAAAGAAAATGCGAAGACTCCATCCTTGGAGCCATTCAAGACTGGCTGGACAAGGGTGTGAGCTGGCTGACACAAATTATCTTGGAACTCAAAGCCCATTCAGTGTGTGAGAAGTCTAAACACTCAGGTTGTAGGACAAGGCAGGAGACTCATGCTGACCTCAACAGCCTAAAGAATCACGTTTATTGTACAGCAACTGTTCTTTGAGAATGTGTTATTACGGGTGCCACTATAGAAGATCAGTAAGCATTATCCTGTCAGAATAGCAGCTTTGAGAAAATCCAGCTGCCTTGAATACTGATTTATGGTACTGCATTCCCAAATTTAGTAACTAAGGAAGAGCTGGAGAGCTTGATAGTGATATTCACACTTCTGGCCAAAGTAACAAGTATCAGAAAGAATAATTTGAAGTGGGAGAGCTACAGAACTGTCTCAGAAGGGATTTTGTCACAGGTCTTACGATATTTCAGTTCCTCTTTGGACTTTCTAACTGCTGCACAGACTTTAAAACAGCAATATTATAAAACGAAAGAAAACTTAGTACTTCTCTGTAACTAAAAAAAACATAGTCTATAGAAGCCAAGTGAGAGGAAAACCTGTTCAAGGCGTGGCTGGAGAAACTTGTGGAGATTAAATCGTATGGATGAGACCCCATTCAAACTTTCTCTGGCTCCCTATATCAAGAACCTTCATTTTGAAAAGTATCTTCTAACTTTCATGTCTTATCTCAAGATTTCTGGGTCATCTTGGAACAACTTTTTTTTCAAGTGCTCAGGGTTTTAGCACAGGTGAGGAGAAAGGAGCAAGGTGTGAACTAGCTGTGGCTCTGTGAGTTTTGGTGGAAGAGATCTGAATCTGTATCTAACAGACTTGCACTATGCAGTTCAAGAGCCACAATGTGTCACTATGGCCCTTTCAAGCTTAAAAATCAACTCAGCTGGAACTGTCCTTAAACAGTAAGAATCATCAGCATTTGCTGCCATTTGTTTCATTGATTTTTCTCACATTTTTATTATTTCCTCTTCTTCCTTTAATATTATGTATTATTCTTTTATATTATGTGTTAATATTACAGTACCACCTATTGCAACAAATTAAAATTGCAACTTCCATCAGAAATGTGATCCTGTTACAGTAGGTTCTGTACAAAGTTATAGTCACTTGCTCAAATTGGCACAAGTAAAGGTGACAGAAATAAATCAATGCAAAAAGAAGTGGCCCAGCTCACGTCACATGTCAAAAGTAGAACAAGTTTTCTAATTCCAAGTTCAAGGTACCACATTGCTTCACCTTTCTCTTTGGCACTTTTCTTTTATGTCTCTTCTTCTCTTACCTTACAGCTGAACATTTATTCCTGACTATGAGAGTGTGTGTGTGATATACAACTCAGCCAACCTGTATACAGGCAATTTCAGTAGTTAGCATTTGTTCAAGCTTCAATTCTTTTAGTAATAGAAGTTTTGAGACCGGAAACAGAAGCATAGAGATATTACCTGACTTGGTCAAAAATAAAATTGGGATAGAATACAGGCTCTTTTGGTGCTCCAGTTATAAAACTATTAGTTTTTATGAGCAGAAGCAAGTAACTGCTACTCTTGATCTGAACTATCTGTAACCTGATTCTCATAGCATCAAAGTCCTGCTAATAAAACCCATCTGCCAGCATTTGATACTTTCCCAATATGTCTAGAACCATGAGTGGGCCAAATGATCCTACATGCCTGCAAAGAAGCTTCAAGACCCCACTGGACAAGGCTTCTTCATTCACTAAAGTTAGTTATTGTCCTGCTAGGGAGAAAAAAAAAAATCAAACAAGTTTCACTTTGTCTGCATCCCTGGGCAGCACTAAACATCATTCTGGGTAACAAGTAAAAATGTAGGAGATTTTAAATGCTTTCTCTGAAAGTAGAAAAATATGTCTTTTAAGCAGTCAAACGTTAACTGCAAGAATTAAAAATATCTGTTCCATATGTTCAAGTTTCAAGTAAAGTAATATTAAGTATGTAGAAGAAAGTTCAGGTAGGAAGAGCAAATGATTAAAATAAAAGTCCCTTGGGTTAAAATGCAAGAGAAGCAGACATAGATAAAGTACCAGGGAAAGGAGATGAAATACAAACAGGATGTGCTGTGGTGTCCAAATGAGACGTATTACTAAAAAAACTGTTGCATCATTAACCACTCCATCAACTGGCTCTGCCAGGGCTGCAACGGACTTTCTATTGCCCACACCTTGGAGAATATAAGGATCTCAGCTCTCTGGTATGTCTGCTAGCCTCTCTTTAATGCTTCAAAACAGAGGAGGGAGAAAATTCGTGATCAAACTTGAGGAGAAACAGCAGTTATATTAGCAGCTGAAAAATAATTTCAGTTCTGTGACGGGCCTCTCCGTATATGACTGAGTAGATGGTATCTTCTGTATTGATCTCTCTGAGGTCAGTTAGTTCCTGGTCTTCAGTGGATGTGATATGTGCCATCCACAGGCTGTGTTGCTTTTGTCACTGGTGCTCGGAGCAGAAAACAGCCCAGCAGTCTTTCAATATCCCAAATCACTAGTTCTGACCTGAACCACACTCAGACTAAAGTGCTGAATGCCAGCAATTTGCCCTGCAGCCCATGGAAACCACTGATCTTCAATGCCTCTAGAATCAGTCCCTTAAAGATGAGCCCCGCCTGGCCTTCATGGCATTCCCCAGTACATAGCCCTCTGTGTGACCGGAGACCAAACAGCCGCTCCAGACTCCAATTTTAAGAACTGTTGGAATGATTAAATCAGATGGAGTGATCTTAGATAAAAGTTTGTAAAAACTTAATTAAATGCTATCTGCAGGTTAAGTGCATAGAAACTCCATTGTATCCATTGTAAAAAATAATTATATGTCATGTTTTACAAAACAAAATATTTTTATTTCTGCAAATGGAGAAATTTTAATTATTATTTAAAATTTGGTTCAAAATGTTTAAAATGTTTATTCAGCTCTAACAAACTTTATCCAATCTCTAAAATTACTATTTTTTGAGATTGCCACAAAACTCACTCAGTTTGTCTATTCTACTGCTAAGTTCATTCCATGCAAATCTTCAGACAAAACTTTTAGTAGCTGAAAGAGTTAAAGGAAAAATACCTTTTACCCTCACTTTCTGGAATACACAAAGCAAATGTGGATTATTTACTTTGTGTGCTTTAGGTTTAGTCATATTCACACTTTCATTTCCATGTCAGTGATGTAGCCAGTGCCTCCTTTAGCATGGTCTATACTTTCATACGCACACCTAAAAAACCACCAACCAGAATGAGAAAAACATGGTTAAAAACAGGATACTCTTGATTGTAATCCCACAGAAACTGGCAAAAGGACTTGGGGACATAGAGCTCCTATTAGCCTGTTTGTTTTTAATTGACCAAATTTCCAGTTGACAGTGGCCCTTTTAGCAGCGTACAGAACAAAACAGCACCACATGGCCAGCAGGATCCATTTTAAAGTGGTGCTCTCTTATGTCCCCTGCTGAGGATTGCACCATATGAGCCATCAGTAACGCCAAGTCAAAGGCCAACCATCAATAAGCTCTTGCTGTGATCAAGTATAGGTAAACAATGGACCAGCCACTTCTAGTAGAAGATATAGCAGAGTTAAAGCTGAAGTAAGGTGGCACCTACCTGACGGGTTTTTTCTCTTAAATTTTACAAAACACAATATTATATCTGGGCACTGTTGCTTGCAGTAAATATTTTAGTGCAGACTGTATTCTCTACATAATTAAATGACTGGAATATGACAGAGACTGCTTGTCTGTACACAAAGCCTGTGAAAGGCAGTGGGAACAGTTCCATTCAATTCACTGGTTGCTGAATTAGGTCTATAGTCAATACACTGTAATGCAGATATCATAGCAATGAAAACTAAACAACATACATATGTATCCTCTCTCGATACATACACTCATAAAAGTATACTTTCATTTAGTACAGTTCAACACATCAGGACCAACCTTCTCTTCATCGATGTACATGTGCCAGGAGTTAAACGCTCCTACAATGGAAGTTCACTAAAAACAGGCTGTTATTTCAGAAAGAAAAGACCTATAGAATTTCATAGGAATTGTTGCTTTACTTGCCTTTCTTACATTCCTGCTATAGGATGGATTAAGCTTTCAGTGGGAAGGATTTACTTATGTATACCCTGGAAGAGGTTCCCTAAATCCCATTAGCTTCTTTTGTAGGACTTCTCTATAATATGTGTACCTGTAAAACTTAACTGGACAAATTAACAAAATCATATAAACCCCCTGGCAAGGACATTACTTTCTCTGACCTTAACCAAGTCTTTGTTGCCACCTATCCCTGTACATGACTCATCCCATTCTGTCACATTACCATTGACAAGGACGCATAAAGCCACAAAAGAAGCTGACAGACACTCGCTCCAGAGCATTAGCTACCTTGCTCCATGCTCCTGAGATCTGGCTGTGCCTTTGACAGGTCTCCAAGCACATTTCCCCATTTCTAGAATGAAATTGAACCTTTGCACTTTATTATTATTATTATTATTGTTCTCTCTCAGCAAAAAGGTAATTGGGCATGAAAAGTTCAAATCCATTAAATAAAAACTCAATTTAAAATATTTTCCATCCGCCAAGCAAGCTCCTATTCATTATGCTGACACTGTACTCCACCTCTGTGCCAAGTGGATCACTCAAAGATGCCCCCCACCACTTCTCTGGCATTTTGTGTGACAAGTAAATCTGCTGTGCACACATTGCTTTATAGGGCATCCCAGTTTTGCACAAATACATGTAACATTTTTTACAGCACCTTTAAATTCCCAAGTTGAATTTTGTAACTATTGAGATAATTTCAAGTAAACTATTTGCACTGAGTGGCTCCTCTGGATATTGTGCCAGATAGAAACAGCTTCTGAGTTTTATTTCTGCGTCTTTACTCACTTCAAGTTTTTGAATAGCCTCGGTTCCATTCAGTTTACTCTACTGTGAAATACAAATCATAAAATGTGTTTACCTACCAAAAACAATAGCAGGCAATTAAAATATGAATTGCAGAGTTCTCTAGGAACCTCAGTGGAAGAATTCAGACGTTGCAGTTACGTGGTGCCTTATTAATTTAGAAAAGCAAAACAGAATAAACCAAAACATTCTAATGCTTCAGCCACAGGTTACATACTGTTTTCACAAAGGGCAGCTTTTCCATTAAGTTTTTTTTAGCACAAGTTTACTGTACAGAGACAGTCTTTTGCCTTAATATACATCATAAATGTCTTCTTTAAATCTAACAAAATATTTTCCCCTTACAACTTAATCTACCAGAGATGCAGAGCACAGCTACTTTATTTTTCACATGTCCAGTCCTAAAATGTAAGAAAAAAAGCCAAAGAGGGACATCTAGTGGTACCATGCACAAAATTAAGACTGAGCAGAGGGAGATAAAACCTACTACCATGTCCACGGATCTGAGAGAACTGTTGATTTCTCATCGGGAATGAAGAAATGTTGAAGGGAAGACTAGAATTAAAGAAAAAATCTGTCTATTTTATTCTTTTTTAACACATTGCCACTTACAATAACACTAAAATGCATTTGGTCAAAGCAGAAACTGAACACAAGGAGAGTTAACAGTCGTTCTTCTAATGAGTCTGATTTCTTTGAAGGATGTCAGATTCCTCACAATGAAGTGAGTATAAATGAAAGTGCCATAATCAAACAATGATACCAAAAAGGAAATCCCAGCTTTCACTTGCAAAATAATCCTGAGGAAAAGCAAGAGGACCTTCAGAAGTCATTTCATTTACCTTGAAAGTACACAGGTATATCAAGCTCCAGCCAAGGGGTGAGCATCAACTGAAATTAAATTCTAGTTTGACAAAACCTCTGAACACTCACTCAATAAGCAAACTGTAAGATTTAGTGATTACCACTTATATTAGCATTGAATATTTCATTATAATCATCCTGCGGTACTCATGAAAAATTAGTGGAATAAGCCATCTGTCAGCTAACCAGGCAGATCAGCAGCAGTGGACCCTTCTCCCAGCTGAAGACAAGACCAACCACAAACACCAAATTGCTGGAGAGACAACAGAAGAGCTGAGTAGCATGAGCTACATGGTCCCAGCTAACTTTAGTACCACAGTATTAGTAACAGAGTCCTTTTTACAAAAACACCCCTTTAAGAGTAGAGAAGGGATATCCACATGAAATTGTGAGCTCTGCTCTCCAAGAATGCAACCTGCAAGATGGACCAGACCTGCTCACAGGTTTGATGTCAAATCCCATAGTAAACAACTGCGTCTTGTACAGATGCCCAGTATTAAAATAAATGAGGAAGTCATCCACGTTAGAACGTAACTGCAGGCTCCTTAAGGAAAACTGACTTTTTAGTGTCACTTTCTACCAAAAGGGGAAGCAGATGAAGTTCCACCTTTATAGCAATTATATAGGTCTCTTTGACATCTAGAGATTAAGAATCTAAACCTACCTTGAGCTACTACTATTACCTCCCTACTTCTGTGGCAACTCCACACACACTAATCCCTACAGCTCCTACAGTGAGAGTTAGAGATGAAGCTCAGAACTTCTTCCAAGAAGTGTGGGGCAACCCACAGAGCTGCGCCCTTCCTGCCCAGCTCCCAAACTCACCTTTCTGAAGGTCCTTTTGATTTCCATGAACATATTGCAGTGAAAAAGGGACTCTTTCCCAAAATTTTGAAAACAAGTGTCATATATGGCTTTCCATGCAAAAAATAATAATTCTCTGCATGTTGTAGGTGTGATGCCATTTTTGGGGAAGTTCATAGGCCATTCTTTTTAGTCACACAATGTCAACTCCCATCTCCCACTGCATGTGCCACATGTGCCTGAAGAGGCACCTCATTAAAGAGAATGAGCTACCCAGCCCATAGGTCTTCTCCATCCTGATTTGAGGTATTTATAATACTCTTTGCAGATATTTAAGGACTGGATACACATGGAAAAACATTGTTAAAAATGACAGTAAAGCAGTTTAACAAAGCAGAAAGCTACCTGCCTCTCTTAAAACATTTCATTTACTAGTCTTCATCCAGTTTGCTTCTTGATGCTGTGCTAAGTTATCATTAAAGCATTTCCCTCCTTCCAGTTTGTTTTTTTTTGTCCCCTCCTTATTGTTTCTGCAGGTCTGCAATACTGACACTACCTTCTGAATTTATTCCCCCTCACAGGACAAGCAGTACTTGTGAGACAAATACTCTTCCCTTTTATCTTTTTTTTTGTTTTGGTGGAGGTTTGTTTGTTTAGTTGATGTTGTTGTCATAAAAAGATGGATTTCCTGGAATTCATCTTCTTAAGCTTTCTCTAAGTTCACCAGCACATATGAGATGCAGAATACAAGAAAGGTGCTGTCAGTTGTGATGCACACTGGGGTCCACTAGCAAAGAACTAGATATAAAAGCATCCAATTGTGGAGTTTATATGGCCACTGCTAAATTAATGTCCTTTAATGTATAAAAATAAATTACTTTTAAATGTGTTTCCATGGCAAATGCAGCCACCTGGCATGCAGGTCAGTCCTTGGAAACGCTGTGGCAAGGAATGGAGCTGACTATTTAATAGAAGTCAGTCACCATTCCCTTGCCCGCATTACAGCTCAGTGGGCTTTGAGGAAAGCATGCTGGGGATGCCATGTTTCACTCTTCTTTAAGCATCCACTTCAAGATGCTTCACTCTAGGCTAGCAAGGGATGCGTTCCATCACTGTAGTACTACTTACGAAATTTATGACATATGATTGTGGTTACAACTTCATACACTGCAAGCATTTGTGCAGAACAGAGTCCAGTGTGTGCATATTCACCACAACATATATTCCTAAGAATTCTCAGTTATCACCACTATACAGACAAAAACTTCAGGCATTACACCTTGCACTTCTCATACCTACTTTTAAAGCAGAAGAGTGGTATGCTTTTACCATCTTTTTCCAAGAGTGTAGAGCAAGAGCATGAGTGCTTTGTAGGAGGAAAGCTCCTGATTAAAATATTTCATATTCCTCCCTGCACTACAATAACAATTGCCTAAATTAAAAAATAAACAAACAAAACCCAACAAAAATGACCTATGATGTTTTTAAAGCCTAAGTTTAGCATGCATATATTCCACTATTCCAGAGAAAAACAATGTCACAAAAAAGAGTGAATCAATAGTTACCTCCCAAAGTCTCTGAATGAGGATCACACACTTTTCTGGAAGTCATGCTGTGATTAAACTAACCTCAGAGAAGGGCAGCCACTTCATGGCATCTTTTCCACTAGAGGTCAGGCTGAAGGAGCTAATGATCTATTTTAGCCTTCAAAATCTATGAATGAAGTTACTAATCAAGATCTGGAAGTCTGAATATTCCTTAAAGTGAATCACAAAAAGATATTAGACTTCTGAGTGTCCAACAGCTGGAGATATTTAATCATGAGAGCATTTTAACACATGTCAATACAACCTTCCACAGAGCGCTTGAGATGCCATCTCAGTTGGCAGGACAACATTTGGAAAAGAGAAAAGATCTTCCTAAACTTCAACTTTGAAATGAAAACTACATTAGCTTGAATAATAGCAGTCAACATTCTAGTTACTTTAAAGAGGGTGTTTTAGAAGTTTTGCTTTTTATTTTTTGCTTTTAGAAAGAGCATACATTACAAGCATTTTCTACCAGAAAACTAGATTGAATTTGTTTCTGTAAATAACTAGGAAGAAACACAGGTAAGCATGGCATATAGGACCACAGTGGACTTCAAGTAACTAGAATTTTTCAAAAGCCCCAAGTGATTTGAATTTACAGCCCAGGCTTTTCTTTTCCTGTATTTTCGTGATATACAACTCCATCACTTTCAGAAACGCTGACCCAACTTCCTGAAATAAATACCTTGAAGGCAGTGAAGTTCAGACATACACTTGTTTCTGAAAATTCAAGGAAACAGTTAATGTATCCTTTATAGTTTTAAACACTTACTTCATTGTGACAAAAGAAAAAGTCAGGCTCAAACGACAAGTCCTGGCTCAGAGCTCTTTGCCAGTCACCAGCCTGCTCAACAATTCACTGCCTTCAGCGCATCTGTCTGCCGCCATGAAAACCAGGACAAAGCAATTTTGGCAAAGACACATAAGCATTTACCCATACAAACAAAAACTAAATTGAGGAATTGCTCACATTCGCACTTCTGAAAACAAAGCATCCCATGAAATTCGCTCAGAGATGAAGTCAGCTAACCAGGTCAAGCTGGCATTTTGAAGTGCCTCATGGTCAACTATTAGAGCCACTTCAAAAGCACACAAAGTACTTGGAAGAAGAACACAAAACGCCAGGAATAAGGAGCAGAGAGAAGAAACCCTGTAGTTTCTCCAGTCACCTAAGATTAGTGGTGGCATAACAAACAGAAATGAAGCACAGAAGATAGTTTGACCTCTTTTTAAATATCTCCAATGGATTAGCCATTCCTGTACTTTCATCAGGTCAAAGGCAGCATACCTGCTGATAACAGCCAGTTGCTTCATCAACTGCAGATTACTTCATTTAATGATTTTGTAACAGAACCTGACAATAGCAGTCTGTGTATATTTAAAAAGGTGAATTTATTACTGAGTTTATCTCAGTAATAAATTCAACTAATACAATCCTTTTCCTTTGCTAGTTCTGCTGAAATACACTTAACCTTTCAAAATTTATAGCTGTACAACAGGTCCAGTGTACCTCCCTAGGGCATGGACCGGAGAAATGCAAGAGCTGTTTGACAAGGACCACTCCAACACACTTACGTGGAGCTGGCACTCAGAATTTGTCTGAATCTGGTAAGGCACATTTCCCAGATTGAGCATGTACCCCGCCCAGATACACAGATGGTATTTGTGGGAGCAAACGAAAATAAAATATAGCTTTAAAATAAATGCAAAAGAAACACAGAATAATATTGAATCACTCTAGGTATTTCTAAGGGTTTCCATTTATCTTCTACTTCTCAGCATATAGCGAGTGTATGTTCAGGGCTTTGAAACCACTGAGTAAATGGAAGGGATTTAAAACTAGTTTGGTTTCAAATGTAAGATCACAGAAATAAAGACAGGTTCCAGGTATTTCTCTTCAGAATAAGATTTCTGTAGAGAAACTTGATGCAAAAGAAGTTAAAAATGCTGTCCCTGCATATGTCTGGCAATGACAACTAGGCTTGTCAGAAGAGCCTTTTCGATGCTAAAGGAGAGGACTCTGCTGCTGAATTTCAAATGGGTCCCTCTGCGTGGTGCCTACTTTCCCTTTGTTTTGAATGGATAGAAAGACACAGCTCAGAAAAAGAGGCAAGTTACAAAGTAGTGGGGGAAATAGAGCTTTAGATGCTGTTACCATGATACCAGGAAGCAAGAGTAGCCACAGACTGATCAATCTGAGTTGGCAGGTTGGCTACAACTGGTTTGGGCTACAGTTCAGGGCTGCAGCCTCACTCCCTCACCCTCCATCACTAGCCCTTCTCAAGCTGAAAGAGCTGATGGCCTTTCTTACAATACCATCCAAAATAGCTGGTGTCAAGATCCAATAAAAAGCTAGCAGAGGAAGATGGAACAGGAGGAAAGTAGCACAGGCAGAAAATGGTGGAAAAAGATGTGAGAAGAAACACAAAAGCTTGTATTTTCCCTTGGAGCCTCTGCTAACCCAGAGATGCTGACGTGTGCTTAGTCGGCTGTGCCAGGAGTTAAAACTTCACAATGTTCTACCTTTAATCCTCCTTTCCTAAGCATTCTCCTTCTAGAGGACGCAGCTCTTCATTATACTACTTGTTAGATTTAACTTTTGGTAAATCAATGTTAACTTCTTAATTTCAAGTCTCATGCTTGCTTGTTTAGTAGACATGACTCAAATTCTAATAAAAATCCTCCTTTGGATTAAACCAATCTCTCTGCAACCTTCCCAGCTCCTCCTGCTACCCTTCCCAGCTGCAGCCTCACATAACACTGCATCAACTTCCACCTCAGAACTGTGGTTAGATAGCTAAGCCCTCTGGTATTCCTTCTTGCAGTACTACAACTACATCTCCCATGCAAAAAGCAAAACAGTCTTTGGCATATGGAGGCAGCAGAGAGATCTCTCCAGTTCCTTTCTGGGCTATCCCTTAGTGGCACAGCTTCTGGGGTAGAAAAGTAAATCAAATGTGTTGTGCTCTGACTTCTGCCATTTAAAACTTATCAATGACCACCTCACCAGATACAGAGAGTCTTCCAGGTCTCTTCTTCTCCTTGAAATCTCTGCTATTATTTAAGACTTAGCTACAAAAAAACCCAACCAACCAATTAACCAACCAACCAAAACAGGAAGAGTCTTTAAATATTTCAAATGAACACATCATAAAAAGATGCAAGCAAAGAGCAAAACTACGACACAAAAAACTAATTACATATGCACATCTGAATTATTTGATGTCTGCATTTGCAAGTGTCATTCATTTTA